>PVLA01006900.1:0-114654 GCA_004027455.1 Hydrochoerus hydrochaeris | reverse complement strand
CCACCCCAAATTTTCACTACTGCATGCAAATCATTGTATAGAACAGAGGATATGGAGACCATAAAACAATGTATTTGAAATATAAGATAGACCTGACTATAATGAAATGAACTTAGAAATAGGATAATAGAAGAAACTTTGGAAAATGTACAAATATGTGGAAATCAAGCAATTCATTCCTAAATAATCACTGGATAAGAAAAAACACAGGGGAAATTAGAGTATACTTTGAGATGAACAAAACCAAAACACAACATAACATAATTTATGCGGTGAAGATAAAGCAGTGCATAGAGAGAAATTTATAGCCACAAATGTCTTTAACAAAGAAAAAAAAATTCTAAATCAATAACCTAGCTTTCTACCTTAAAAATAAATAATGAAGAGCAAGTTAAACCCAGTGAAAACATAAGAAAGGAAATGATAAAGAGTATAGGGAAAAAGTGAAATAAGAATAGAAAAACAACAGAGAAAAAAACAAAACCAGAATTTGGTGTTCCAAAAAAATCAACAAAATTGATAAATATTAAATATGACTGGCAAAGACAAAAAGAGAAGAGCCTTAGGTAACTAATCATAAGAGTGAAAGTGAGGATAACATTATCAACCTTTCAGAAATAAAAGGATTATAAAGGAATATTATAAATAATTATATGACAACAAATAAGATAACCATGATGAAATAGGTTTGTGTATAACCAAGATAATTGGGTGTATTTATGTACTCAAGAGGATTGAGAATGTACCCACACAAAATGTACAATAATGATCATTGCAGCCTTATTCACAGATAAAATATGAGAAGCAGCATAAATGTCCATCTGTTGATGAATGGACAAACAAAATATGGTGTATCCCTACAATGAAATTTTATTCAACTAAAAAAAGGAGGAATGCAGTGATTCTATATATAGTAACATGAGGTAAGCTATCTCTGAGGCCCATGGGGACCAGGAGTCTGTGCCCAGTGACTTGCAGTCATCTGGGAACACTTGGTGAGGCCTGCAGGGATTGGGATTCTGTGTCTAGCAACCTACCCACGCCTGGGAACCATCTCTGAGGTCTGAGGGGACTGGGAGTCCATGTCCAGTGACCAGCAGTCATCTGGGAACCCTTGGTGAGAAGCACAAGGAATGGGAATCTGATCCCTGTGACCCACCCACACCTTTGGAACTGTAGGTGAGGGTTGTGGGGACTGGGAAGCTGTGCCCAGCAGCGCATCCACACTCAGGAACCATCTCTGAAGCTCACAGGGACTGGGAGCCATCAGCAACCCTCAGTGAGCCCTGTTGCTGGATGGGCTGCCAGTACAGGAAGAAATTAGGACTTGAATCTGGCTGACTTGCAGAAACACAGGCAAATGCCAAAATGAAAGAACAAAATGCAGTCTCAAACTTCCAGCCTATCCAGATCAAGTACAGGAGATATAGATAGGGATGAAATAGGAAATCACACACCTGAAATTCCTGAAATGATAGCAACAGAAGTAAAGAAACAATTCCAGGAAGTCTTAAAGGAAATCAAATCAGAAATAATCTCTCAGGCAAAAACAGAAATGATAAACATAATGAAAGAACTGGTGCGTATATCCAAACAAGATATAGATAAAAAAAAAATAGAGGAGCATAGGAAAATGATGGAAACTTTGAATGAACAATATAGGAAATGATTAGAATACATGAAACAGGTTCAAGGAGATATCCCGGAAATAAAAAAATTCCATTGAAACCTGGCAAAACTGCATAAACAAAGTTGAAGACAGACTCTCAGACCTTGAAGACAGGATTGAGGCTAGTGATCATGAAAGGAAAGATCTCTTAAAAATAATAAGGAATCAGGAAATAACAATTCAACAGCTGCAAGATGATGCAAAAATAAACAACATAAGGATGATAGGTGTCAACAAAAAAAGGAGACAACGCTAGTGACATAAAAAGTCTATTTTTAGCAGTAATAGCAGAAAATTTCCCCAACATGGGAAATTTTCATGTGACATACAGATAAGCAAGGCATCAACTCCATTAGCCATAACCAAAATAAATTTACATCTTATATAATAATCAACATCCCAGAAATTCAACATAAGAGCAGAATAGTGACATGCATAAAACCATTATGCTAAGTGAAAGAAACCAGATACAATTGGTCCCATATTGCATAATTCCACTTGTGTTAAAAAGCCAGAATAGGAAAAATCCATAGACCAGAGAGTAGTTAATAGTTACTTGGGGTTCGAGAGGGAAAGAAATGTCACTAGCTTTCTTTTGGGGATGATAAAAATATTCTGGAATTAGATGGTAGTGACATTTGTTTCCTAGGGCTTCCATAACATTACTACAAACATGGTGGCTTGACCAACACAAATTTGTTCTCTCATAGTTTTAGAGACCAGAAATCTGCAATCAAAATGTTGGTAGGGTTGGTTCATTCTGTGGAGACTCTGAGGGAGACTCCTAGCTTCTGATAGCTTCCAGCAATTCTTGTCATTCCTTGTCTTGTGGGCACATATTCCAATCTCTGCCTTCATCTTCATATCAACTTTTCCTTTGTGTTTCTTTTTTCATTTTTATAAGAACATTTATCAATAACTGGGCATGGGCATACACCTGTAAGCCCAGCAGTTGGGAGGCTGAGGCAGGAGAATCACCATGATTTTGGGCAAGCCTGTGCTACATAGTGAACTCAAGGCTAGCTTCAACTACACAGTGAAACCCTGTCTTAAAACACCAACAACCTCCGAAACAATACTTGTCACTGGATTATTGTTCAGTGTATATGAATTTACTTTGTGATCCTTACTACATTTCAGCGAACCTTTTTCAAAGCAAAGTCACATTCACAAGTTCTAATGAAATGTATATTTACATAGTCCATAATTTAACTCTGTACAGAGTTGGGTAAGATTTTGAACAGTGTGGCACAGAGGATTGGACCCAGGTCTCCCACATATATTCAGATACTCTACCACTGAGCTCTATCTCGATCTCCAGATATGAGAACATTAAAATTATTGAGCTATACTCTATAAGATGATAAATTCTATGGTGTATAAATTACATTTAAATAAAAAGATAATGTGCAAAATGTTTTCACATATCTTTATAAGAATATAAAAATAGTGATTAAAGATATACCCAAGTAAAGTTTTAAAATGTAAGGATTATTTTTATTTGTGGTTCTGGGAATGACACCCAGAGCCTTGGGCATGCTAGGTAAGTATTTTATTCCAAAGCTACAGCCCTATCCTCTTTTATTTTGAGATAAAGTATTAGCTAAGGATTGTTATTAATCTTTAATTCATGAAGTTCGTAAGTGAAAATGGTATACATTTCAAGGAATACTTTAGAAAATATTTTCTTTCTTTTACTACCACATCTAGTCATATTTTTTTTGAATTTTTTTGGTGACATAAATGAAGTCACTATGTCTCTAAAAGCAGTTACAGATCTCATTCTCCATTTTGCTTAACTCTTTTACGTAATTATTGAATATTGGATGCAAACTGAAAACCAAGGTAATTTTCAGGTTGCTGTGATGTCGTGGTATACCTGAATGTTCTGGTATTCAATGCCTCATACACTTCCTAATCAGTATAAGTGTATTCACTAGCACTTATTATTTAATGTCACTTATCATATATCATTTAGGATAAAAGTGATTATTGACCAGAAAGAACAAAATAGAAGATCAGTACTCATGAATAGATTTAGAATTTTAATCCAGAGCATAAATGAATCAAATTTTAGTTTCCCTTTTGAGAACAAGCAGCAGAAAATTGAGGCTTTCTTCAAAATGAGACTTGGATCCTGATTACCTGTAAATTCTCTCGTTCTTTTTCATACAATTTCAATCACCTTTTCTCTGAAGACACTGAAATAAAGACTAGCTAGAGAGGAAATTTTTATGTTAGTACAATACCTCAACATTTGTTAGAATGTGGCAAACCACTCTCTATTTTGAACAATTTGATTTTCTTCCCCTTATCAATAACAAAGGTGAGTTCTCATCTATGTAAGCAATGATAAAAAAGTTTATCTTTTTGCTATCAATTCTAAGTCTTGGTCTGTTTTTGGTTTACCCATTTAATATTATTTGGGGTCTTTATAATAAATGAGTCATTTTCAGTTTATTTTTCATTGCAGATGAAACAAATTTGTCCTATTTTGCTGATTGCCCCTCTAGAACTTCAGTATTTACCTTCAGTTGTTCTTACTTCCCATTCTTCATGCTACTAGATCTTGTTATTGATTTATGATTATTTTTTGCTTATCTTTTCAAACCTATATCTTCACCTGTCATTCAAAGTACTGACAAGTATTTATTCAGTGTTTTCTGTCAGCATGAAGTTACTGGAAACAACAAAAATATGAGCATTTGAGAAACTTGCACTCTTCTTGATGAGTCAGTACTTATGACCATGGAAACAGTATTCTTTGAACTAGGGAGAATTTTGGAGAATACTTATTTGAAAAGAGTCTTGGAGAGATTATGTGATTCACAGTGCTAGTTAGTGGTCAGCTGAACTAGAACTCTGCAATGTCTTGCTACTTTTATCATGTAATAGACAAAAAAAAAAAAAGACTGTCACATTCTGTAGTTAAATGCTAACATATATGTGTCCAGCAGGAGTGCTTAGATACCACTCTCCAACCATATAATTCAGAGATTCCTCTAAAATACAAGGATAAAGATCTTTTAAAAGGAGAATTGGTTGTAAGATATAAATTGATGCACCTAGAAAACTATTCTAATTATGGCTGTTATTTATAGAAGTGAACACCATTGGTAAGTTTTAGCAAAGCACTTAAAGTGGAGTGGCTTGGATGACAGCCAGGTTGTTCACTTGTTAATGTATTATTTATATTAACAAAGTCAAATGTTAGCCTAAGCACCAGGTGTCATCCCTCATCCCCTACCATGTTTTTACTAAGGCTGTGGCCCTCCTTGAAACTTATGTGCCAAACTTGAATTTTATGGCAGGCACCATAATTTCTGAGATTGGATAACATTTGGAAATGCCAATACAGAGGATTAACCAACTGAAGGACAGCTCACTCAATCAATTTTGCATCATTGACCACGAAGCTCTTTTCTACTGTTGTTTAAGAGATTCAAGATGTGTGGAGGACATGGCTTACTGCTGTTTTATGCACTCCCGCATTCTCCCTGTTTGCCGTAGATTACTCATTCTCTCCCTGGTGGCTTTCAGCAGCCATCAAATGTTTAAAAAGCATATATTTCATAAAGACTTTATCACATACCTCCCCACAGTGCTGCATTCCTTCCCAGGCTGAGTCATCACACACACTTGGTTATCTGTTTCAGCATTTGTCTATATCCAATTTATCCTTCCTTTTATTGTCAGAGAGAATTTATGTTACAGCAAACCATAGCCATAGCAAACTGTGACTCAGGTGAGCAGGTTGAGGATGGAGGATAAAGACATGCTACCCAACCGTAGTTAACTGGGCAATCCATTTCTGTCCCTGAACCGTCATTTACCTCCCCTATGGACTTTGAGATGAGTACTGAGAACAGAATCTGGCCAGAGAGTAAGATTTTAGTACTACCTCTGACATTTAAGAGCTCTACCATTGGGTAAGTCCCTCTATGCCTCAGTTTCCATATCGGAACAAAAAGCTAATGATATACCTACCTTATAAGGTTGTTGTGAAGATGATAGGGGATCACAGGCATGAAAATTCTACTTGTAAGTCTGGCTGTTTCATTCTGAGACCTTATAATTATTAAAAAATTTATCTATATTAATTAAAAATTTTCCTTTCTTTAGATTGTTTCCATTGCTTTTAGTTTTCTTCATTATGAAAGATAATTTTCAGTAATATGATAAGATAGTAATATTATTTTCCATTTATTATGCACTTACTATTCAAATTAATGTTGACATAGATTACAGATTTTTCATGACTTTTAAAATTTGCAGCATAATTCAAATCGGATCATTGAAATAAAAGCTCATGTGGGTATGATAGTGTGTAGTCATCCTTGGGTGTGGTCTGCATAACTCATGTCTCAGTAGGAAACTGTTGACCCACTCAGGGGACAGTTTAATGATGGGACTATTTATAAAGGTGTAGGGATGTATTGGTCAGGGGTTGTGCAGAGAACAATTAAAATCAGGACACAGAATTTATAATATTATTTATGATGGTCACCCGGAGTTAACACAAGAAAGTGCAGGAAATCTGTCCACAGCACTAAAGACATAGAATATTCAGCCAAGGGCCTGAATCCCATAGCAATGTCCTGCATGAGTCCAGATGTAAACCTAGAGCTGATGACAATGCTACCTATGAGTCCAACTGGAGGTCTAGAGCCCATGAGAAGTGGAGTCTGTTTTACAGATCCATGCTGGGAAGGCCAAAAGGTCAGTTGTGGAAGCTAGAAAGTCTATGCCAGGGCGGGTAAAGGAGCTGTGCTGGTAGGTTGAGGGTTCTACACTGGAGCTGAGAAGTCATGCTCATAATAAAGACTAGGGCTGTCCTGACGAGCACCACAGCCATCCTCAGTGATAGGGAGGTCCCGAGCTCCTCCGATGATAAGCACATTTGAGTACATACCAGAAAGCCAGCATGATGAGTTTGTCCTGGAAATTAAATGGCACATCTCTTCCCCTCCGGAGCCAGGAAGTGATGCTTGATGTAAGGATCAGAGCTTCTCCAGGAGAACCAATGGCTCAAACAGCAACACTTAGAGAAACCCACAAGGCCTCACCTCTCCTTCTCCATGTCTCTATTTATGCTGGCAACTTTCCTTAGGTGGAACATCTACGCTCAGCACCATACTGATTTAATTCTGTTGGCATTAAGTTGACCACCAGTTTTTTAAAATTTTTATTTAAAGAGAGCAGTGTGGAGAGTTCATATGGAATGTCATCGTGGGAAATAGCAGTGTACAATCAGGAGAAATGCCAGTTATGTGATACAACTGTAGAAGGAAATAAGTGAAGTAGACTATGAGAACTTACTCTAGCAATGGACTCTTTCCAAAGCTGTGTTTTTTGATTGCTTGGTGGTAACTCTGAGTGTACTTTCCTAGATGCATTTTAAATACTGATTCAGGTCTCCACTTCTTCCTCCAAAGCTCTAGTTTACTTTTGTTTTAAATTTTGTTCCAGTGGAGCAGGAGTGAAGTCTGAGTCTTAAGAACAAAGACTCCTGTGGTGCAGAGGGAAAAGAATGCATCACCTCTTCTCCACCTCTAGAGTTTGGAGTTGGTCCTGGTGAATTTCTAACTGGGTAGATTGTCACTCCCATTCCTGCTGGGTACTCCTCTCATTCTACTCTGAAGAAGTCTCAGGGACAACTTGCTCTCCCTCTGAAATAGTTCATGTCCTCAAATTACTCATTTTTTTCCTCCTTTACTATCAGTGGTTTAGGGCTTGGATTTTAGAGTTGGCTTTGAGTTTTTCTAATTTCAGCTGTTATTTTCTACTTGGCCTTTGGGTTACTTTGTTTCTTTGGGCTTCAGTTTGTCCCTTGTAGGATAGTATTAACATTACTTGGAGGCAATGAGTTTTTGAGAACTCCAGCTAGCTGGATATGGAGTCACTCTAGAGTTCTGAGTGAGTTTCTTTTGGATTTAAAAATGTGATCTTTGATTTTATCTGAAGAACTAGAAAAGGTTCTAGTTCTAAGGTTCAGACACTATTTCCCTTAAATGAGGCTGTTTAACAAAGAATTTGAGTTCCTTTGAAATGGAAGATTATAGTTCAGCATAAAATTAACTTCTTGGATCTGTTCTAGTGTCATTTGTCACCTACTAGGGGCACTGAAAAAATTTCAGAGATATGCAGTCTGACCCTACTTTGCAAGATAATTTATCTTTCTTTTAGATTCTGTTAGTCTACAAATAAGTGAAAAGTTTGACTACTTTAATGGTGGGTATACATGCACGAATATGAGTTTTTTTCTGTAAATATGAGCCTAGATGTCCTCATATTTTAGCAAGCATCAGAAATTACTGGAGACCACGTGAAAAGAGAGGCTTCTGGGCCCACCTGTGGAAATTCTGCCTCATTGTGGTGGTATTGGGGGGTCTGAGAACCACATTTGTAACAAATTTGCAAATGTTGATGCTCCTAGTATAGGGACCACGTTTTGAGAACCACTACTTTGTTTCTCTGAAATTCTTTCCTAGGCTTTTAGCGAGGGGTTAAATGGGGTAAGCCACATTAACTTTTTAGCACACGGAGGGTCTGGCACATAGTGGATGTTTACCATTACTATGACCACAATTATAATGACAGCAGCTTACCTTATGCCACTACTTCTGCTCAGCTGCTGCTACGGCTTGATAATCTTTCATTTCAGTTAATGATATGTGTCAAGAACAATGCAATCTGACTTAACTGAGCAGTGTAACTATTTTTCTGGGAAAGATTTGCATGTTAAAGCTGTTAATCCAAAGAGGTTTATAATTTGAAAATATTAGGTATTATGATAAAGGGGTATACAAAATTTGATAATGTACAGCAAGGTATTTGTGAGAAGGGAGCAGATCATGTAGACACTCTGTCGGGTCACCTCTTTAAGAGGGTGCCTGCCATTTAGGATTCAACATTCTTTGTGAAAGTTCTGAGCTTTTCCACAACATCTTCTATAGTACAGACAGCACGTGGCCTGAGTTTAGGGGATGGCAGATGTGGCCATTTATATGGGTTCTTTGCAAGCATGGCATTTATAAAATATGCCATGCTTGCAATGTTTATTTATCTGGTCATATAATAAAGGATGCACATAAGATTCATTTGAAAAGTATGCCTTCTGATTTCATGCTGAGAATAATGCAGGAAGTTCAGCATAATACAATTATAATAAAATAGTAGCAAAACAACATTTTGTTTTAAATCACAGGATTAGCAAGTAGAAAACTAGTAGGAAGCCAATCTTCTGAAAACCTTTGTATATAATTTTGATCTGGAGAATATAGCTTGATGGCTATATGGACTTAATTTTCTGACTTAACCCCAGAGTATATGTAGAGAAAAAAAATAATATAATGAACAACAGTTTCAAATATGAACTTAGCAATCATCTTGATAAAATGAGTATTGACATGTACATGAATGTCAACATTGTGTTTTTCCAATTCAGTACCATGTTATGCCATGAAGCTGCCAGAGTTATAAAAATTAGAACTAGTTACAAACTGTTGAAATCTTTAAGTTTTTCTGTCTAAAAACATCCAGAAAATAGAATACTTTTTCTAGAAGTTGAAATAGGAAATTAATGTCAATAACAGAAATACAGGGAATCTAATTAGAAGTCCCTGGGCAGCTGCTTATTAGTGTGGTTAGTTAGTAAATGCAATTTCAGCTGCAGTGAATTAGACTAGTGTCCTCAGTTATTTTTTCTAAAAAGAATTACAAAATGTCTACAACTGTTTTTTGTTAGTAGAGTACTTTTTTCCACAAGCAAAAAATATTTAAGATCCTTTTGTCATGAGGAAAGAAATGGCCATTTGGGGACAGATTTCCTTCAATGTCTGTATGTTAAACTTGGGTAAGTGAAACAAAAGCTATTCTTTTCCCGAGAGGGAGAGGCTTTCATTTGTCTGCTAAGCTGCTCAGTTTTACATGATTCTTTTGTCAAACCCTTTAATTTTTTTAAAGCCATATGTGCCTCTTGATCAGATTTTTTTTTTTTTAAAGAAACTCAGCAAGATTGAACAATAATCTAGTGACAGATATTCAGGGTAGGCTGGAACATTTACTTGTCAGTTGTTAAAATGTGACTGACACTTGTTTCCTTTTTTTAATGTTACTACATAGATGTTTGTGTCTTTGCCACCTGAGAGTTCATGAGTAATTTACAATCTCAACAACAAGAGCGCAAATGCCAGTATTTTCAGAAGTTTCCACAAGCAAGGTATGATAATTGGCCAATTACTGCAGGATATGATTCTCTCATCCCCCGGGGTATTTAAATGTTTCATGGATTATATTAAAGTTTAGGCCCTGGGCTCTCACCTTTCTGTAGAGGCCCCGAAATGCATTGGCTGAGTCTGTTCACCAAACAGTGTTTCCATGTCTATAGGCTCATTTTGGGGCTACCCCATAGCAGTTTCTGAACTGGAGGTGACACATGTACTGGGGAGTGGCCAGGGATGCCGCAAAAAAACACCAAACAGTACTGAGCCAAAATGTCATTGTACTGAAGCTGAGAAACTCTGTCCTTCTGTCATCAAACCCTTACTGAAGGAGCAGGCATGCATAATGGATGGTGTACCTTTAAGCTGCTGGAATCCTTGCAGAATGCAAGATGGGTGTGCACTGGAATGCAGGCAAACATTTCAAAGGCCGCCTAACCTTGTCATTGAACCAATTTTTGAGATAACTATTCCCTTACTCTCCTTTTTAAAGAATTTACATTTCCAATTTATTTCTCAATGGAAGTCCTCAGGTTGAGATGACATAGGACATTGTGTTACACTTTCAGCAAATGACAAATACATTCTCCAATGTGATTGGCTTCAAGTATCAGTCACTAAAATATTCTTCAGTGTAGTTTAGATGCACATTTTTTAAGTGAGAAAAAGGTCATGTGAGACTTTAGTGAAAAATATACAACATCATGTTTCTTGTGCTGAACATCACCTGGCAACAATACTGCATGTACATTGCAAGAAACATAACACAGAATCCTGGGAGGACAGAATTCCCAGGCTGGTCTGCAGGCGGGAATAGGATAGATGGGCCACAATGGAGACCAGTGCAAAGGAAAATTTTGACTGTTAAGTGTAGTGCAGTACAGTGTAGCTCTCTTTCCTAAAAATATTTCCCATTGACACAGGAGAGGAAGATGATATGGGTGTTAGCAAAAATGGACATGCCAAGTGTAGAAAAGGAGTATTTTTCTCTTCAAGTCTTGAGAAAAGATGATTAAGAATGTCAAGAAACAGGATTTCAACCCAAGTTCATTAGTACAGTACTGGAAGTTGCTGATAATGGTGCAAAAGTTTGGTACATGAGGTGTGATAAAAAAATGCAGTGAATATTTTAGTTTAAAACATGTATTGCATCAAAAGACACACTGTGATTAACTCCCTCGGAATACCCACACACTCTGAGTACTATCATTTTTGCCATTTTCTGAAGCAGTTCTGGAAATTCTCTTGTGTCCTTAGTTGTGCTATTGTGGCTGCCTTGATGTCCTGAATTGACACACTGACTTTCATGTTTATTTTGACTTGGGGAGGAGCCACGAGTTACATGGTGCCAGATCTATGGAACAAGGTGGATAATATTTTTACAAACCTGCTTTTCCATTGCATGGCCCTTGGCAGCAGTATTCCCTTTAGTTTTACACACTTCAAAAAGACACTTATAAAGTAGTACTTCCAGAACTGCTTCAGAAAGTGGCAAGCATGATGGGAGAACTGTTTAACGTGAAAGGGAATATTTGGAGGGGGATAATAGGCCAATTACTACAATAGACTTTTTTTGTCTTTTTGAGACAGGGTCTCACTATGCAGTTTAGGTCGGCTTTGAGCTTTGTAGCCCAGGCTGATCTTGAACTTGCAACAATCCTCCTGCCTCAGCCTCCCGAGTGCTGGGATTACAGGTTTGCACTGCAGCGCCCAGCCATAATAGATTTTAAAAAGTAAACATTCGCCATGTATTTTGACTGCACATGTAATCCATTAGGTGCAAAGATAGTGTAAAAACTTATGATTAATTTGAGAAAACAAATAGTATCCAGAGAAGCAGTGGCAAAACTTACATGATGTTTCACTTTACCCATTTCCTTAGCTAGTAGCGCATTTGAAATTATGTTGTTCATTCTGAACGTTTCTAAAGTCCTGCAAACTCTTATAGTGCACAAGCTGATAGTAAAACATATTTAAACAATAAAACACAGATCAAGAAACACTGCATGCATTTCCACGATCCAGAGGGCTATCACTTCCTAGTGAGTGTCTGCGTGCCTTCCTTTTCTCCTATCCTACGGATGTTCTTATTCTTTCCATGTTTCCTTTACTTAAAAATATTTCAACAACTTTACTGAAGTTTAATTCATATGCTACATAATTCACCTATTATGAATAAATGTGCAATTCAGTGACTTAGAAAGTTTAAATGATTGTGTAACTGTCATCATGATCCAAGTTTAGAACTTGTGTGCCACCCCAGAAGTTTCCTTGTTCATCTGGTATTGATTCCTGCTTCTATGTTCTGCTTAGACAAGCCCTGAGCTGTTTTGTTTTTTGTACAGTTTTAATTCTTTTTTAAGTTCAAATTTCAGGTAAAGAGAATCAAAGAATATGTGGCTTTCTGTGTCTGGCTTCTTTCACTTAATGCTTTTGAGGTTCATCCATACATGTGTATCAATAGTTTATTTCCTTGTATTACTTAGTACTGTTTCTTTTTTTGGTCATTTTTGAGACAGGATCTCACTACGCAGTTCAGGCTGGGATTGAGCTCACTTTGTAGCCCACGCTGGTTTGAACTTGCAACGATCCTCCTGCCTCAGCCTCCCAAGTTCTGGGATTACAGGCATACGCCACCCTGCCAGGCAATAGTATTCCACTGAATGGATATAGTGCAATTTTTAAAACACTTACCAGATGATGGGTTTTTGGGTTATTCCTATCTCTTGGCTCTTATGCGTAGTTCTCCTATGAATATTCACTTGGAAGTCTTGTGCTCACATGTTTTCATTTCTTTCGGATATACATTTAGGAGTAGAATTGTTGGATCATATGGGAAGAGTACTTTTAATTTTTAAAAAACCTCCCAACTATTTTCTAAAGTGAATGGTCCATTTGACATTCTCCCCAGGAATGTATGAGGGTTCCAGTTTCGCCACATCATCAACACTCGGTGTGCCCATCTTTGTCCATTTTGCTGTTCTGATGGCTATGAGGTACAATTTTCTTTTGAACATCTATTTCTACTTATTCTTTTCTTCCCAAGTTATGCTGTCACTTGGTGGGTTAATGCTTTAGATATGTTCATTCATATCAAATCTCATTGCTGATAAATTCTTGGTAGACCACTAGTCGTGGCATTATGCTGTCATAGATTCAAAGATGAATCCACTGTGGCAGCCCTTGCATTAAAGTCTGTTTCTAGGCGTTGTTCTTTTCTTTTTTTTTGAACAAATATTCTAGTTTCAAGTTTCATGTAGCAGAGTAGAAGGAAATTTTAGGGTCAAGAAATGTATCTATGTAGAGCATCTTGATGGTGAGGGCTCCATAAAATTGCAGTCACACCTGTAACATTCCCCCCACCCATCACCTACAGTGTGCAGTGCCCAATCCCAACCCCACCCCCAAACACACATGCTGCAGGGAGAGAATTGGAGGATCTTCCATGTTCTTTTATTTGTAGGGCAGATTTTCTCTTCTTAGTGCTCTGCTCTCTCATTTTTCTACCCTGAGTGCTTTGGACCCTCAACCTGAGCTATCAAGCTGGGTTTCTATGTGCTTCATGTGGTGCCTGAGCCTAACTAACCTGACCGAGTTTTGCTGCTTTAGTTTTCTACCAGTTTTCTAGAAAAAGTAGACCTGCACCCTACTGATGCCCATTGGCACTGCTGACTGAGCTTTAAAGTAGTTTCCTAGTCTCATTTCTACAAGAAACCATGCCTACCAGACCCTAAAATGACCTTGAAAATGCAAAAAATGGCTAAGGGTTCTTTTTTTGTGTGTGTCTGCTAAATGGACTATTCCATTTTCAGTAATCAAAGTTTTTGCATTTTCAAGGTTGCTTGAGGGTAAATTCAAATAATCACAATAAAAGTTGGAAAAATATACCTGAAATGTCATGTTTTAGAGGTAGTTGAGAAACTGTGTAATTAGGTCTAGATTTTGACTTAAATCTGGGTGAAAGTTTAGGCTTTGTTCTTGATGAATATTTGTAAGCCATTTACTCTGAGCTTGGGCCTCCCTGGTCATCTTTTGGGGGCTCACACTTGCCATCAAAGCAATCATCCACCCAGAAGTACCTTAAAATGATCCTTTTTTTGGAACCCTTTCACATCATTTATTTATTGTTTGTACAAAATTTTACTGATACATTTTAGAAACACATAATGATAACATTCATCACAGGAAATGGTCTCACTGGTTCAGGCTTATTTTGCACTCTCTGTGTGGCCCAAAGAGTTCTCTCAGTCACAATCTTCCTGTCTCAGTCTCCCAAGTGATGGAACTACAGGTGTGTGCCACCACCCTAGCACTAAGGATTTATTTTCACCAAATTTTATGATGTCTCTATGGCCTCACTTTCCTGTGTGCAATTTGGGTACATTTTTATCTTGTGTTTCTTCTTTTAATCAGGGCTTGGACTAATAACACAGATTCGTGTACTGATTACACTAGGGGTGTCTTCTCCCCGCTTTCTCTCCTCATCCTCTTTGTCCTCCTCCTGCTCATCCTCATCTCCCTCCTCTTCTTGCTCCTCCTCTTCCTCTTCTCTTCCTCCTTCTCTGCCTCTTCCTCCTCCTTTTCCTCCTGCTCCTTCTCCTTCTTCTTTTTGGTGGTAATGGGGATTAAGCCCAGGGACTTATACATGCCAAGCAAGTACCATACCACTGACCACATCTTCAACCTGCCTTCTTTTGTGATCCTCTTTTAATTTCAGTATTTTTCTCTGTGCAATGAGCATAAGTACCTCTTTCATGGTTTTATGAGAAAAAGGATAATGCTTATAAAGCATTTACTATACTCTATATATTGAGCACTAAAAGAAATATTTTCTTTTTATTAACTGAAAAGAGTGCTTAAAAATCAAGCAAGAACAGGCATTTCTGTAGTTGAAAGAATAATAGCACCCTAAGGGATGCATTGTAAGAAATAGTGATGGTGCCACATGTTGTAATCACAACTTTTAGGAGGCTGAGGCAGGAATATTGCAAGTTAGGGCTGAGCCTGTGTGACTTAACAAGACTCTGTCCCACAATAAGAAAATTAAAAGGGCTGGAGATGTGACTCAGTGTTAGAGTGACTGGATTCTACTGCAAGTACTGAAAAAAATAACACTTTAAAAGTTTTGATCAGTAGTTCAATTCAGCCTCAGTATTCATTTTTAAAAAATATTCTTGTTTCAGGTCAACTAAATGCCAATATTTGTAAATAAATTTATTTGGAATTTGTTTTATATTACATTAGTGATATTTCTTTCCAAACACAGCATGTGAAAGGAAACATTAAGTTTAAAGTCCTAAAATAAAGGTATTGTGATTAACAACCTGTGTACTATCATATTATAAAGATGTGTAGATTGCAGAAAACTTCTACTAGAACTGCATATTTTGCAAAATGATACATTCTTTAAAAACTTTTTATTGTCAATATTGTCCAATAATTCATAATCCATAAAATCAGAAAGAGTATTTAATGAACTTGCATAAATACATCACCCATCTTTAACAATTATCATTGCTTTCTCAGTCATAACAAACACCAGAAAAATGTCATGGATATTTATTAGAGGTAAAAGACATCTAATAAAACTGATTTGACACGTTCTGGTTGAAAAAATCCAAATAATACAAATGTGTGTGAAGTACAAATAGAACCCCCATATTTCCAATCATTTTATTAATAATCCCATTAGTGAGAATACTGTGTCAGGCCTTCTAAAGTCATGTAGTGTTGTAACTTAATGAGTGTGGGATAAAAATTCTAGTCATATCCTCACTGGGGATGATTCTGACATATCAGTTACTTAAAAAATCCTGATCTTTTCAGAGCAAAGGCTTTTAGCTGCTATTCTGTTTTAGGACATTGTAATTCATTTGTTTCTGAGTGAATATGGATTACAAATTTTACAAGTTTTTGACATTGTTTTCATGGCCATAGAAAGAAATAAAAACATGAATAAATAGTAAAAGAAGTGACTCCTACTGTAATATGGTTTGCTAGTATTCTAATGACACTTTGGGTGAGGGTTTATATATGTGTGTGGGGGAAAAAGAAGCTCATTATTGCCTGGTGAGGTTCAAGGACACTATCTTTCTGGATAAAAGGTGCTTCCAGGATTCACATTTAGCCCAGATTCTGAGTTGTACATTGATGGTTATGGTTTGAATTTTTCCCAAATTAGGTACATGGCCATTTCCCCGTGTGAGAGAAAAGTGGAAATTCAGGTCACATTTCAACTTGAGTTCTCTTTTCAAATTGCACCTTCAGAAAAAAAGTCTACACAACCAACTAGCCTTCCAGAAAGCCCTCTCTCACTGTTCCCACTGCCTCTGAAGGTTGTATTTATTTATCTTAGGTCTTGGGTACACGATGGCATATTATTTTAGGTTTCTTCAAACTTTTGACTTCTCTAATATTTTTCTGATTTAAAGAACTGCTTGTTAAACTGTTTTAATTTGATTCCACTCGTTAATGTTAATGCTTTCAAATTAGATTTCATTGAAAATTTTTCAGAAATACTTGGTAAAATTTATTTTGCACTGTCACAACACTTTCAGTGAGTGTTAAAGCAGTATTTTAATGAAATGTTATTAAAATATTATACAAATTGAGGTCCTATATACTGTATATGATATACTCTAGAGTACTGCTGAGTAGATTAGTTCAACAATTGGGCCACACAGGATGTTTCATGAAATTTAGACATTAGAATAACATCTTAAGGCAATAGTAATTTGATTTTTTCCCCCTAAATGTGTTGCCATAGATTTTCCTAAATGTTTTACAAACAGTTATTAAAAGCACATTGAGAATCCAAATTCCCTTTGGGCAAAACGTTTTAGTACTTAACTTTCATTTAATTCAAAATTACATATGGTTAGAGTTGCAGAAAAACATCAGAAAATCATAACCAGCTATCACAACATCACATACTTAAATGAATGCTGTGCAGCCTCATTCAGAGGCTAATAAATACTAGGTGCCTAATAATAAAATTAAATAGAAGCATATAGTATTACTCTTTCTTACACTAGTAAAAAGGACATTTTAATTTTAAGTTTGTTCCTAACAAGTCAAGAGCTTCCCTCAGATACTAAAAAGAAAATTTCCAGTGATTGCTGTGTTTCTGAGATGGGCTCGCAGCCAGAAAGAGAACAAGGTTGCTTTGGCTAAAGAATTCTTACAGGTTAGGGATATGAAGATCTATCTGGAGAAAACATTGATTAAGGATTTTGGACTAACGTCCCAGATTGTTGTCACTAAAAGCTTTGTTTACAAAATGCAAACATTTAGGATTGGAATTGGAATTGGAATTTTAACAATTACATTTTATAATTTGAAGGATATGCAAATAGGTAATGGACTATTAATGTATTTTGAACCCACCGAAGAGTGAGTCTATGAAATGAGCCAGCTGGTGGATGAAAAGGACTGAAGAATTATGTTTTATTTCTATTTAATGTTTCCATTTTAATTGTGCCTCTAGGTAACAGGCTTAGAAATGGAAAGTCTGTCTTTTGAATGGAAGGTAGAATTCCCCTTTTAAAAAAGATTTAAATTGTAAGAGTTGAAAAATACCTTCAAGAGAATAAATTATTAAAGAAGACTACAGAGAGGATTTGCCAATACAAAACTATACCATTTCTATGCCCAAAACTATTTGTATAAAAATGCAAATGAAAGCTACCATGTATTTTAGTTGGCTTAAAGCAAAGGAGAGTTTTAAATTTTTCTTTTAGGTCCAATTACAATGAAAATATCTTTGATCTGGATTAAAATTTGCCATCTTTCTCTAAATCTGCTCATCTTCCCTGTAATTGCCACTTTTCTAGAGGATTAAGCAATTTTTAATGAGTGATATCTGTACAGTGTTTTGTGAATTTATACAGTGAATTTGTGAATTTGTACAGTGTTTTTGCCTCAGATATCCACATGCCTAGCTCATCATGTGCCACCATGATTCTAGGCTTGTCTATGGATACATGACTTCCCAGATTTTACCTTTTTTTGTTTCTCTTTCAGGTCTAAACTTAGTGTGCTACTGACTTTCTTTGGTGCCTATGGCTTCCTATCACTTCTGAATAAAAAAGCTAAACTGTACCAGAAAAGGTAAAACAAAAGTTCATTTAGCACAATTATCCATTTTAGGGAGAAGAAGAAAGCAGAGAAATCCTGGAATCAAACAGCTTTGATTTCTCCACCCAAAAAGGCAGATAAAAAAGTGCAAAGGGCAATTAACTTTCCTGCTTGCTGTCTCATCTCAAGTTCAAAATCATTACACTGGGATAAAGCAAATTATGTAAGTATTTTAAGGATTTCAGAGCACAAAGCTTTGTAAGGTTTGCTGGATTGTTTTTATGGGTTGATCTGAAGGGAACTTAAACATGCTCATTAATGAAGAAGAAAAGATTGGTGTTTTAAAAAACAATGACAAGATAACCATGTTTACACAAATGAAAACATTTCAGTGGCAAAAAAATTCTGTCGTGGTGTATAATAAAAAAAAGAATAAAGAGATAAAAGAACTCCAATTAAAGTAAGTTGACATTGAAGGGTATGAAAATACTGACAAAAATTTCTGAATTATTTGTTACCACAAACCATAGATAATAAAGAGATGAATAAGCACTTGGCTTTTGGTAGTAGAGATGTTGAATCCTGATGTTTGTGAAACTGGGAAGAAATAATGAGGCTTGGGATAAGCAGGACTGAGACCTTTTTTAGTCCTAAATTTCTTCTCCCAGAGTTAGTAATATTAAATTTCTTCTTCTCCCAAGAATTGGTGATATTATAGAAATGGCAAATAAATACATGAAGAAATGTTCATCATCACTGGTCATTTGAGAAATTCAAATTAAAACAACATTGAGATTTCACCTCACTCCAGAAAGAATAGCTGCCATTAAGAAATCAACTGATAACAATTATTGGTGAGGCTGTGGGGAAAAAGGAACACTGCTCCACTGTTGGTGGGAATGTAGACTGGTGCAACCAGTATGGAAATCCATATGGAGAATTGTCAGAAGACTAGGATTGGAAGTTCCATTCAATCCAGCTATTCCCCTCCTGAGTATTTTCTCAGAAGAACTGACAAGTTTATATCACAGTGGTATATGTGCACCCATGCTCATAGCAGCACAATTTGTAATAGCTAAATCTTGGAAACAACCAAGATGCCCATCAACTGCAGAGTGGATGAAAAAGATGTAGCATTTTTACACAATGGAATATTACTCAGCTATAAAAAGGATAATCTTGAGGCCTTCATAGGTAAATGGAGACAACTTGAGACTATCCTCATTAGTGAAATAAATAAGAATCATATTTATAAATATCACATTGTGTCTCTAGTGTAAAAAGTGCTAAGAACTATAAAAGTAATAAAACCCAAAATGTGTAATTGCTATTATAAAAAAGAGAGGAAAAGAAAGTGCTCTAAGGGATATAACTGCAGGTATGTTTGAGTGTGTAAAATAGATGACCATATTGCTGAATCTTTGTTGGATCTTTGATCAGAACTGTTTGCAGTCTCACTGTTTCAATGTCTACTATGTATCCTTTAAATTTGTAACTTGAACAGCTACATCCAAGATGACAATATGTAATTTATCAACTAGTGATTTCTTAGTGCTTTTTCTTTTAGAATTCTGTATTGTTGCTACTCTTTTTTCTTTTGCTTTTTTTCTCTTTAAATAAAAAATTTTTAAAAATGCATAATGGCTATTGTAAAAAAGAGAGGAAATAGGAAGTGCTATAAAAGATATAACTGCATGAATATTTAAGTGTGTAGGATTGATAACCATACTTGTGAGCTCTTGTTGGATTATTGAACAGATCTGCTTACAGTCTCACTGCTTGAATGTCTACTTTGTATGCTCGAATTTTGTAACTTGAACAACTATTTCTAAAAGGACAATATGTAATTTATCAATCAGTGATCTCTTACTGTTTATCCTTTTTTTGAAATTCTGTAATATTTCAACCTTTTTTTCTGTTTTTTTTCCTCTTTAAATAAAAAAAAAGAATTGGTGACATTAGCACCTTTGTACGGCTGCTTTCTGTCCAGATGCTTCTACTCATGTTCTTCTCATGTCTTCCTCTGAGACACCTCATTTCTCTGCTACAAAATCTTGCCCTTTTTCCTTTTTAACCTCTCTTTTTCTGCCTCTCTTCTCCAGTCCCACTGTAGCTACCTGGCTCTATCCCTTGTCTTTTCTTTCACGCACTGTCTTTATAGCTCCTTCCCTGACTTTATTCCATTAATTTCATGTCCTTGCAATTCACCCATCACTTAGCCACAGGGTGGTTTTCTATCCTAAAGATCTTGGGTCATTTTCGATTTGAAAATTCTCCAGTGCCTCCTCTCTCATGTCAGGGAGAGCCAAAATACCCCAGCATGGCCTATTATGTACTTTTTGACCTGACCCTTGTTGCATGCTCAGTGCCATGACTGTCATTCTGTTTTAGTTATACATGAATACTCAGAACTCTTCAACCTCAAAACCTGGCACATGCTCTTTCTTTTCTCCCCTTTGGTTTGCCCTTTCTGTATTTCTTATGCGCATCTTCTGTTTCCTTTCAAACATCTTTATTTTTTCCCTGAAGCTTCAAGCCTCTATTTATGCCACCATACTAACTCTTGCCCCTCTTTTGTCAAGGACAATGTCACCTTATAACTGCACACCTTCTTGTGCAGTAAGCCGTAACCGATGAAGGTCAAGGACGGTACTGGAAACTCACAACACACAACTGCTAAATGCTGCTTCCCCATACATCTCCATTGAGTGAATGAATATGTGAATAACTGGCATGAATGGAAGCAGATGAAAAAGAGGAATTGAAAATGCCACATATCATGAGAATTCACTGACCTGGTGATTTTCCGTACTTAGAATTCAAATTTTGACCTCTACTTGCACTAAAGAAAATTCAGCAGGTATTAAGAGCAGTTGTTTTTCCAAAGGACACTTTCTGGCTTAGATTTTGGAAAATCACAAGGACTAAAGACCATGAACAGTATTTTCTCACAGAAAATACTTCAATTAAAAAAACACACCCTTTCCCATAGACAAAACGATGACGAAGAGCACAGCGCACTGTTTACAGCTGTCTTAAAGATTTAGGGCTGCACATCAAGGCTGACGCTGGAACCATTTTTGCTTGGCACATCAGGTGACTTCAGAAGGAGACCTGGGAGTCACTACAAGACTGGAGGCTAAAAAGGGAGCAAGCTGAATCCATGAAAGATGGGGCAGATACTAGTCAAAGTGGAATCATATGGCAGCAAAGGCACAACAAGGCTGCAGGAGAATCCAAACAATGCTTTACAGTTCTGAAGTTCTTTTTATCCTAAGAACTCACAATGCTTTGCTCTAGCTTTCTTTGCACATGAGGCCCCGAGTCTGAAGAGACCAATCTTAGAAGAAAATATAAAGACCTTTGAATTGCATTTTGTGATTGAGCATTTGTGCTAATTGTGACATTCAGAAAGTCACTAAAACATCATCTTCTAACCCATGTGACATTATCTGTTGCTTTGTAAGTCTTTAAGATTAGAATTTGACATTTTCACCCTTCTTAGACACTTTTCCTCCCTTCTATTTAGTGTAATACCTTGCTGTATGTTAATATTCTGACCAGGTTTTTACTTTTCAATATGGGGGTACATGCCTCCTACTTTTCTGTTTTGTTTTGTGACCCAGTTCTCACTATATAGTCCAGGCTGATCTTGGACTTGCAATCCTATGCTCTCAGCCTCCTGAGTAATAAGATTACAGGTATGTGGCACCACACCTTGCATTACATCTTTTTTTTTGTAGAGAACAGTGAATGATAAAAATGATTCTTCATTTTTATTTAGGAAGTGGTAGCAAACTCAAACCAAATAATGTATTTAAAACCAGTTATCAAATTCCTTACTCTAACACACTTCAAAACACTGTTGGTTAACTAGATGTCAGATACAGGTGGGCAGGCGAGATACTAAATTTCTCTGTCATAAGAAAGATCTTGTGGATAAGCGAAAGGGAGACCATCTCAATAACTACAGGATACTGTGGGTAGGTACCATGAACAAGTATGTGGGAGATATGGAAACTCACTAAGAAGAAAGACTCATGTCAAAAATTGTGTGTGTGTGTGTGTGTGTGTGTGTGTGTATGTGTGTGTATGTATGTGATGGCTCCTTGGAATTAAATTTTGAGAAAAAAGAAGGGATTAATATTCTTGGTAGAGGCTAGTACCTATGGAGAATGTAGATCTATAAGCATGATATTACTTTATGCAGTTCATTTGGCAAAAATGAAGAGTGCATAGGTTGGGTGTGAGTGGTGAGAGGTAAATGGTGATGAACAGGTGACATTACAGAGGGTATGGTGCTAAATAATTAATGTTTGATTTTCTTTGGAAGATAGTGGTTTTAGGTGGAACACGACCTTGTTTACATTTTGTAAAGATTCCATGGAAGGAACCTCACAGGACATGGGAACGCCAGCCAGCAGCTCACATGGGGCTGGGCTAGACCTAGGCCCCTCCCACAGCCCCTGCTGTCCTGGCAGACCACCTTGCAGGACCCAGGAACTCCAGACAGTGGCGTGGGTGGGCTGGGCCAGAACCAGGCCCTTCCCATGTCCCCACAGCCCTGGCCACCCACCTCAGGACCTAGGAGCTCCAGCCCATGACAAGTGCTCCTGCAGTCCCACCACTGCCATTGGGGACCCCCTACCTCCTGGACCTAGCATTGCTGTTGATCTTCACCTCTCACGCCTACCCCCAGAACCTTGGACTGTAGTGGATTAACCATGCAGTATCGAGGGGAGACTCAGTAACCCCTCATCCAAACAGAAGAACTCAGCAGGTTGCAATCAGTGAGGTGAGTTTGCCCCTAACAGGAATAGAGTTTACCACCTTCAGTTGGTAAACAGGAGCAAAAGTGAAGCTACCTCCAGAAATAGGCCATTAGCGAGATTGGCAAGTGGGTGGGTGAGTCCTTCTTCCACACAGAGAATATCAGGTAGGTTGAGGAGGGTGCCAGTAAGGCCTCCCCCAACTTGGAGAAAATTAAAAGGGCCTATGAGACATCCAGAGACACAGTGGGGTCCAAACCGAGACAAACACTATAAACAGGAAGATCTGGTGACTCTGAACAACCCGAAGATATAATAACAGCAGGAACTGAGGGTTGATTTCCATCAATTATCCTAGGCTTGTCAGCCCAGGAAGAATATAGGACTCATCCAACAGGCCCTTCAGGGGGAAGCCAGGTGACTGGCCCACCTCTTCATTGTGGGACCCAGCAATTGGACAAACATCAACGTTACAGTATGACCCTAAGATACACAGTACCAACCATTGACACTAGTGGGATTGAAGGACCAAATATTAACCTGAAAGGAGAAAATGGCAAAATGAAAAAGCAAAATGCAGTTTCAAACATTAGTCAACCAGGAGCAAGTACAGGAGACATTGAAATAGAGGACTTCAAAAGTAACACACCAGAGATCTCTGAAAAGATGGCAAGTGAAATAAAAAAAATTCCATGAAGTTATAGAGAAAATCAAATTAGAAGTAATCTCTCATGTAAAGACAGAAATAACAACCTTAGTAAAGGAGTTGCTCAGCACAGCTAGAGAAGAAATAGATTAAAAAAAAAAGTATAGGAGCATGAGAAACTGATTGAAACCTTGAATGAACAACATAGGAAACAAGCAGAATTCATGAAACAAACCCAAAGAGACATCCAAGAAACAAAAATTTTATTGAAAGCTGGGCAAGCCATTTAAATGAAGCTGAGGATAGGATTTCAGACCTTGAGGACAGAATCACAATTAGCGATCATGAAAAGATAGAACTTTTAAAAATAACAAAGCAGCATGAAATGACAATCCAGAAGCTTCAAGATGACACCAAGAGAAACAATATAAGATTAATAGACATCAGTGAAGATGCAGGAGTCAATTCAAATGATATAACTAAAATATTCACAGAAGTAATAGCAGAAAATTTCCCAAACATGGGGAAAAAATCTGATATGCAGATAAATGAGGCATATAGAATGCCAAACAATCACAACCAACATAAATCTACACCCAGACATATAATAATTAAGATCCCAGACATACAACATGAAAAGAGAATACTAAAAGCTGTTAGAGAAAAGACACAACTCACCTATCAAGGAAAGCCCACTAAAATCACAGCAGAATTTTTAGCACAAATGCTCAAGTCAAGACGAGCTTGGAGTGAGGTATTTCAAGCCCTGAAAGAAAAAAGCTTTCAACCCAGATTGATGTACCCAGCAAAACTTTCATTCAGATTTAATGGAGAAACAAGATACTTCCATGACAAAGAAAAACTGAAGAAATACATGTCCACCAAACCAACCCTAGAAAGATTGTTGAAAGACATATTAGATAGAGATAAAAATGACCACAATCTCCAGAACAACAAGAGAAATAAACCACCAGGTAGAACAAGCAATTAAATGAGGGTGGGGGGGGGAAGCAGAAAGCAAACAACTGGAACATACCATGGCAAAGTCAAGTCAGTACATATCAATGATATGCATAAATGTAAATGGCCTCAATTCACCTATCAAAAGAAATAGGTTGACAGAATGGATCAAGAAACATGATCCCATAATATGCTGTGTATAAGAAACACATCTGACCCAAAAGGAAACTCATAGATTAAAAGTCAAAGGATGGAAAACAATATTCCATGCAACAGGAACCCAGATAAAAGCAGAGTTAACTATTCTATTGGAAGATAACATGCACTTCAAACCTAAAATTAAAAGAGATAAAGAAGGTCACTACATACTCATTAGTGGAAAAATTCAAGAGGAAGAACTAACAATTATAAATATATATGTGCCAAACAGGAGCACCCAACTATATAAGACAGATACTAATGGACATGAAAACCCAAATACACAAGAACACAATTATAACAGGGGACCTTAACAGCCCATTGTCACAAAGAGATAGATCAACTAGACAAAAAGTCAGCAAAGAAATAACAGAACTGAATCATATCTGTGAGCAATTGGACTTAGTAGATATTTACAGAATGTTCCGCCCAACAACATCAGAATACACATTCTTCTCAGCTGCATATGGAACATTCTCCAAAATAGACTATATATTATCCCATAAAACATTCTTAAGTAAATACAAAGGTATTGAAATTATCACAGGCATAATATTTGACCATAGCCCACTGAAATTGGAAATTAATGGCAAAAAAATTGCAAAGCCTGCATAAATACATGGAAATTAAATAACAACCTTCTGAACAACCAGTGGGCTAGAGGTAAAATTAAAGAAGAAATAAAGCAATACCTACAATTCAATGAAAATGCAGAAACAACATACTGTCATCTGTGGGATGCAATGAAAGTGATCTTAAGAGGGAAATATATAGCAATAAATTGTCATATCAAGAAAACAGAATGAGTACAAATAAACAACTTAATGCTTCATTTCAAGCTTCTAGAAAAAGAAGAGCGAGTCAAACCCAAAGCTCATAGAAGAGAGGAAATTGTAAAGATTAGAGCAGAAATCAATGCAATTGAAACTAAAAAAAATACGAAGAATTAATGAATCAAAAATCTATTTTTTGAGAGAATAAACAAAATTGACAAACCTCTAGCTAACCTCATCAAGAAAAAGAAAGAAATAACCCAAATTCATGCAATAAAGACTGAAAAGAGGGAAATTACTACAGAACCCATGGAAATTCAGAAGATCATGAATACCTACTTTGAAAATCTGTACTCACATAGAGTGGAAAACACAGAGGAAATGGACAGATTTCTAAAAACATATGAACTACCAAAGCTCAACCGAGAAGATAGAGCAATTTTTAATAACCCAATATCAGCTATTGAAATTGAAAATGTAATTAAAAATTTACCAACAAAGAAAAGCCCAAGTCCTGATGGATTCACTGCTGAATTCTACAAGAAATTTAGAGACGATTTGAAGCCAATACTCCTTAAACTCTTCAATGAAATTGAAAAGGAAGCAATCCTCCCTAAATGATTCCTGCAGGCAAGTATTACTCTCATGCCAAAACCAGAGAAATACCCAACCAAGAAGGAGAACTATAAGCCAATCTCACTAATGAACATTGATGCAAAGATTCTCAATAAAATACTGTCAAATAGAATTGCATGAAATCATCAAGAAGATTATGCATTATGACCAAGTGGGATTCATTCCAGGAATTCAGGGATGGTATAACATACACTAATCAATAAATAAATGTAATACACCACATCAACAGAACCAAAAAGAAAAACCATATGGTCATCTCAATAGATGCAGAAAAAACTTTCAGTAAAGTCCAACACATGTTCATGATAAAAACCCTTCAGAAACTCGGAATACACGGTGTCAACCTCAATCTCATAAAGACTATGACAAACCAACAGCCAACATTATACTAAATGGACAAAATTGAAAGCTTTCACTCTAAAATCAGGAACAAGATAAGGCTATTCACTATCACCACTCCTATTCAATATAGTTCTGGAAATACTAGCCAGGAAAATCAGACAAGAGAGAGAAATAAAGATAGAAAAGGAAGAAGTTAAACTATCACTATTTGCAGATGACATGATACTCTATATAGAAGACCCAAAAAAACTCCATTAAAAGACTACTAGAGGTAATAAACAAGTTCAGCAGTGTAGCTGGATATAAAGTCAATGCTCAAACATCAATAGCATTTCTGTACACAAACAAAACCTCACTGAGAGAAAAATGATGGAAATAACATTCAAAAAATGAAATACTGGAATCTACCTAAGAATGTAAAAGACCTATATACTGAAAATGATGCTACACTAAAAAAGGACATTGAAGAGAATATTAGAAATGGAAGGATATTCCTTGCTCTTGGCTAGGAAGAACCAACATTGTGAAAATGACCATACTCCCAAAACTGTTATACAGATTTAACGCAATCCCAATCAAAATACCATTAACATCCCTCACAGATCTAGAGAAAACACTCCTAAAATTCATTCGGAAACAGAAGAAACCTAGAATAGCAAAGGCAATTCTGGGCAACAAAGGCAAGGCAGGAGGCATCTCAATTCCTGACTTGAATCTATACAAAGCCACAGTGATAAAATCAGCATGGTACTGGCAAAGAAATAGACCTGAGGATCAATGGAACAGATTAGAAGATGCAAGCACAACTACAAAGACACTCAGCCACCTGATATTTGACAAAGGGGCTAAATATGTGCACTGGAAGAAGGATAGCCTCTTTAATAAATGGTGTTGGAAAAATTGGCTCTCTACATGCTGAAGACTGAAACTAGATCCATGCATATCACCATGCACAAAACTAAAGTCTAAATGGATCAAAGACCTCAATATTAAAACAGAAACACTAAATCTACTGGAAGACAAGGTAGGTAGAAGTCTTGTAGACATAGGGGTAGGCAGAGAATTCATGAACCAAACGCAAACTGCACAGGAAACACTTCAAAGAATCAACAAATGGGATCTCACATTATTGAAAAGTTTCTGCACTTCAAAGGAAATCACCAACAGAGTGAAAAGAAAACCCATAGAATGGGAAAGAATTTTAGCTGACAGTCCCTCAGACAAAGGACTTATATCCAGAACATACAAAGAGTTGGCAAAAATCAAGCCTCCCAAATTCAAAGACCCTCTCCAAAAATGAGCATCTGAGATGAACACACAGTTCTCAAATGAAGATATACAAATGGAAAATAAATACATGAAGAAATGTTCACTATCACTGGTCATTCGATAAATGCAAACTAAAACAGCACTGAGATTTTACTTCACTCTGGAAAGAATAGCTGCCATCAAGAATTCAACTGATAACAAATGTTGGCGAGGCTGTGGGGAAAAAGGAACACTGCTCCACTGTTGGTGGGAGTGTAGACTGGTGCAACCACTATGGAAATCCATATGGAGAATTCTCAGAAGACTAGGATTGGAAGTTCCATTCAATCTAGCTATTCCCCTCCTGGGTATTTTCCCAGAAAAACTGAAAAGTTCATATTACAGTGGTACATGTGCACCCATGTTCATAACAGCACAATTTGTAATAGCTTAATCTTGGAAACAACCAAAATGCCCATCAACCACAGAGTGGATGAAAAAGATGTGGCACTGTTATACAATGGAATATTACTCAGCTATAAAAAAGGATAATCTTGAGGCCTTCATAGGTAAATGGAGACAACTTGAGACTATCCTCATAAGTGAAATAAGTAAGAATTATATTTATAAATATCACATTGTGTCTCTATTATAAAATGTCATAAGAACTGTAGGAATAATAAAATCCAAAATGTGTAATTGCTATTGTAAAAAAGAGAGGACAAGAAAGTGCTCTAAAGGATATAACTGCATGTATATTTAAGTGTGTAGGATTGGTAACCATATTATTAATTTTTTGCTGGATCATTGAACAGAACTGTTTGAATGTCCACTTTGTGTGCTTTAATTTTGTAACTTGAACAATCTCTAAGAGGACAACATAGGGCCGGGGATTTTGCTCAGCAGCCTAAGTGCCTGCCTCACAAGTGCAAGGTCATGAGTTTGATCCCTGGTACAAAAAAAAAAAAAAAAAAAGACAACATGTAATTTATCAACTACTGGTTTCTTACTGTTTATTTTTTTTAATTCTGTATTTTCTACCCTTTTTTCTGTTTTGCTTTTTGCTCTTTAAATTAAAAAAAAGAAAAAAAGAAAAAAGAAAATCTCATGGCAAGGAAAAATTCCATGGAATTAATATGGAGGGTGGCTTGGGATGCAATGGAACCAGGGTTGGTGAGCCATGGAAGATGTCCTTCCTGCCATCTCCAACACTGGTGAGGTATAGTCTTGATATGTAGGATATGTAGGATGGTTGTGAGAGAAGGCTTGACAACTGGTATAAGTGTGTTTAGTGGTGTGCATGTACACGTGTCCAACAAGGAACATGGCTATTTAGCATATTCCCTGTTTTTTGTTGTTGTTGTTTGTTACCAATGTTACAACTCATGACCTTGCGCTTACCAGGCAAACGTTTGAGCCCCTGATCTAATTCCCCAGCCCTATTCTCTGTTTTTGAAATTGTCAACTTCTGAAACTTTTTAAATGTCTTTCCATTACATTTCTGAAAAATAAAATAAAATTTTGCATTAAAATTTACCTGTTTTATTATGCATTTAGTGTTCTTCATTGATAACTCGATACTGCAGTCACATGGTGCCAAATCCTGTTTACAGACAGTACCTGGAGTCACCCATAGCAAGATGACATGCTAAGGCCTTTAAGTGGCACGAACAGGGTACATTTTCTAGATTCTGAGTGTAGAGTTAAAGCTTTCCTCTAGGTTAAAGCTACCGTATGTGCACTTTCTTGAGGGGTGAGGGATGGGTTTGGTGATTCTATTGCATTGGTATAGATTTTACAGCTTGTGTCTTTAGGCAGGAAATATCCCTTAGTGCTGCAAAGATAGTTGGGCAGAGATTTCTTGATTTGGCCTGAGAAACTTGTGCCAATCACAAGTGACAGCTACTGAAAGAAGGAATTTACTAGTGATCCCTTGACCTAGATGAATGGAGTAAATTTAACTCCTAGGGTCCTCCTTATCTTTGGCTTCTATGTCTGTTTATAATATTATGTTTTATTGCCGGGAGAATTTATGATATGGATGTATTGGGTTTAGAATTTCTTCCAGGGCCAGCTTTCTCAGTTTTTCTTTCGGTCTTTCCTGAAATCATCGACACTAGCAGCCATTCTTAAGGAATGCTTTTATTAGAAGACGGGACCTGTGAAGCCATGGCCGGCCTAGCTTGTCCTTTCACAGGCCAGGCTGTTTGCAGGCTGTGGTTGAAGTTCTGCCAGTGACTCCATCCCTCTTTAGCCATGGACCTCTCTGAATGCAAAGTCACTAAGTGACAGTTATGATGGCTTCCCAGCGTATGGGTGTTTTGTTTTGTTCCTCTTTGGTTACAGTGTCAGCTAGGCAACAGTTGTGCTGTCTTTGCAATGTGATGGCTTTTTTTTTCTCCATCCCAGCCACACAAGACATAGGAAATGTTACTCAAAAAGAATGGAAAAAACTGACTATGGATGTTAATATGGCCTAGAGATTAGCAGGATCTGGAATGGAACTCTGAAGTCTGAACTCAGAACATGAGCTTCAGTTGTGATATAAGTGAGTTAGCATTTGCCATTGGATCAACAATTAAAACAATTTTTGAGACAGTATCTCACTATGCAGTTCAGGTTAGTTTTGAACTCATATGGCCCAGGCTGGCCTTGGACTCACAGTGATCCTCTTGTCTCAGCCCCCCAAGTGTCAGGATTACAGGTGTGCACCACTGTGTTTGGCCAACAATTTAAATTTTTTATAGTTATATATTTATTTTAGATAATAATTGTTGTTACATATACCTGTGATTCAGTAGAAAGGCTTAAAATGTGGGAATAATTTTTAAAAGGAAGTTATTTTGAAGAAAAATATTATGATAATATTGTAAATAATATTATGAGTGGTACCCAGGTATGGAGACTTTTGTAATGCTTTTAATTCTTGCAATAACCTATGGCAAAGCAAACCAGGGAACTGGGCTTCTCCTTCCCTGTCATTTATTGACTGGTGACTTGGCATGTATCACCCAATCTCTTAGTGTATCATATGTTGGCTAAAGAGGATTGTGAGGATCAAATAGGGTAATATGTCTAAAGGTGATAGTAAAGTCAAGTACAAGTTGTTTTTTAAAATAATGCATGTTAATACTCTGTATATTTTATTAGTACATGTAGGTGATGCATAATGAATACATCCAAGGTAGGGTGTTGGTACACATACATATTGAAACTTAATCCTTTTAACTTCCTCTTCTGTCACCTCTCCCTTTCCTCTCCCTCCATTCCTAGGTCTCCCTCTAGTCTGCAAAAGGGTTACCTCCCTACATATTTAATACTGGGCTTTGGTTGTGGCCATGGTATGTATAGGTCCAGGCTTATCAAGATGTATAAAAATATACATTTTGGTGCAATTATAAATCAATAAAACAAAAAGTATCTCATATCCAATCACTTTCCTCTGAAATTTCTGTTGTAGTTAAATTCTGTTCTAGGGTTAAGCAAAGATGTGCAATCCTACTTCTGGTGTGGAAAACTCCTTTTTCCTTTTTCTCTTTTCTTTGGCTCACCCACAATTTGTGACCTTTGTTCTTTCTCTTTTCTTCTTTTTTTGTGATCCTGAGGATAGAACCTTGGGTCTTTGTACCGAGCTACAACTCAGCTCTTTTTTATTTTTTATTTTGAGCAGGGTCTGTTTGAGTCACTAAGGTATACAGGCCAAGCTCAAACATGCAGTCTTCCCGGTTTAACTTTCCAGAAGGCTTGGATTACAGGTGTATGGCACAAAGCCCAGTTTGACCTTGTAAAGCCTGATGCATTAGACACCTTCACCAACAGCTTTCTCACCACTCTCCAGTTAATGCTCCATCTCTCCCTGGGGTTCTTTTGGTCTGTGCTGTGTATCCCACTCAGTAGTCCTTATCACATACTACCAAGGAGCTATTCACCCTCCGTGTTCTGCTTTCCTGCAAAGGACAGGCACCTTCTAGCTTACTATCTTCTAATGGACCACTCACTGAGGAGAATGAGAATTTGTCTGAATTTGAGAAGATACTCTTTTTTGGGGGAGAAGTGTGTGCTTTATCCAGTTGCAAACTTTCTTGGAAGATCTGTAGGAGCAAAAGTCTTTTTTTTTTTTCCTCAGAGGCATAAAAACTAGGATCCCTCTCCCATTTTTGTTGAAGTTAACCATATGTATATTTGATACTTAATCTCTGATTTCTGCTCTACCCTTCTCCATCCTTTAAAAATACAAATAAACAGAAAGCTTATAATTAGTGATCCATGATAATACACATGGTATCAGTAGCTGTATAAGAAGCTACTCTGACTTCTTTCAAATATCAAGGATTGGTGGAGAAGTACAGAAAGCCTGTGGGAAGAAAAGAGAGGAATGCTTCAGAGTATACTAGACACAAATATTTTCTTCTTCTCTAGTAAACTCCAGGCTAGTGGTTGAGGCCATGGATTTGGGCATATATGTTTTTCTCTTTTTAAAAAAACAATTTATTAGCATGTGTTTACAGAATGTTTGTATTCCTTGCATGGAGTTGGTTCATATACAAAATGCATCTTTTTGTTTATTTTAAAGAGGGTAAAACAAACCATAACAAAATAGAACAAAGCAGATCAGAAGAAAACAATGTAAATGACACAGATTTCAAAGCAAGACAGCAGGAGATCAATAGTTGCTACCATAATGTCTCTCATTTTCTTCTAAATAGTTGCCTATATCTTCACACACAATGAATTCAGACAAAACAAAACAGTATAAAACTGATCAGAACAGAGTAATGAAGGCATTACAGGGCATTAAAGCCAGACAATGGGAAAATCAACAATGGCTACCATAATGTCTCTTGTTCTCTTCAAAATAGCTGTCCCATACCTTCATGTACGTTGAAATTAAACAATACAAAATAAACTAATATCACTCTAAGCAAAGAATAAAATCATTACTGGATTTCATAGCATGATGATAGGAAATCAGCAATGAATACCAAAATGTCTCTTTTTCTTCAAAGTAGTTGCTCATATCATTACATATAATACTATTGATTCTTGTAAACTGTTTAGGAGAAGTTCTAGGCATTTATAAGCCTCTACATTGTACATCTATCCTTTCTGCATTAGAGGGGAAAATAAAACAAAACAAAACAAATTACTAGAAAAAACAAGAAACAAAAAAGACAAACAAATAACAATAGCAAGGAGCCCAAAACAATGACGATAAAGGCCTTCAAAACAAGGTGGTGGGAACGTAACTAAGGTTGTCATTTTATATAGTGATCTTCAAAAGAGTTTCTCAGATCACCAGATACAAATATGGAAAATTGATCCAATCTCTTAATGTTAACTATTTTGTTTCAAGAACTAATAGAATTTGTAGCACAATAATTTTAGCTATCTTTAAGTGTTTATACAAATTTAGATGTTTTTTCTTTTACCTTCCTTTTTCCCCCTCCTTTTCTCTGAGATATTATTTTTTCCCCCTTTGAGCAGATTCTTACCCTTTCACAGTACTTATTGAGGATTTTGTATCTTATGTACTCTTACCATTTCTTACACTAGGCAGACAATATGGTATTTACTCATATGAGTTTGATTTATTTCACTTACGAGTATGGTCTCAAGTTGCATCCATTTACCTATAAAAAAATCTCAGTGTGGTCATTCTTTATAGCTGAGTAGTACTGCATTGTATAAAACTACTGCATCTTTTTTATCCATTCCTCAGTTGATGGGCATTTAGGTTTTTTCCAAGATCTGGCTATTACAAATTGTGCTGCTATAAACATGGATGCACATATATCACTGTGGTAAGATGTTTTCAGTTCTCCTGGGAATATGCCTAGGAGTGGAATAGCTGGGTCAAATGGTATGTCCAACCCCAGCTTTTTGAGGGACCTCTAGACTGACCTCCCCAGTGGCTGCAGCAGTCTACACTCCCACCAACAGTTCAGAAGAGTTCCTTTTTCTCCACAGCCTCTCCAGCACTTTTTGTTGGTATTTTTCTTGATCCTGGCCATTCTTTCTGCAGTGAGATGGGATCTCAGTGTGGTTTTAATTTGCATTTCTCTAATGACCAATGATACTGAACATTTTTTCATGTATTTACTTGCCATTTGTATTTCTTCATCTGAGAACTGTGTATTCATCTCAGATGCCCATTTTTGGACTGTGTCTTTGAATTTTGGGGTTCTGATTTTTAAAAATTCTTTATATGTTCTAGACAGACATCCTTTGTCTGAGGGACAGTTGACTAAGATTTTTTCAAAATTCATGGGTTTCCTTTTTACTCTGTTGGAAATTTATTTTGACATGCAAAAACCTTTTTAATAAGACGATATCCCAGTTATTGAGTCTGGGAAGTATTTCCCGTGCAGTTTGGTTCTTGTTCATGAATTCTCCACCTACACCTATGTCTTCAATATTTCTACCTACTTTGTCTTCCAACAGATTTAGTGTTTCTGTTTTAGTATTTAGATCTTTGATCCATTTTGACTTTAGTTTACTACATGGTGATAGGCATGGGTCTAGTTTTAGTTTTCAGCATATGTGGAGAGCCAGTTTTTCCAGCACCACTTATGCATCTTAATTCCTTTTTTCATTTGCTTTCTCTTACCTCTCTTTCCCATTCTTCCATCTCTTGAAGCCTTTCCCCTTTGAGAAAGATCTATTCCCCTACTTCCTATTATATACCTCTTATTTTGCTATTTATTTATAATTTGAGCTTCTCTTATAACAGAAACCATGTGATATTTAAGCTTATGTTATTTCACTTAACATAGTGTCTGAAGGTGTATCCATTTTCCACTTGTCATTCTACAAAAGACTTAAATTTATTTTTCTTTATGGCAGAGTAATACTCCATTATGTGTAAATACCACATTTATTTTATTCATTCATTTGTTAATGTACATATAGGCTGCTTCTAAAAGCTATTATGAATTGTGTTGCTTTAAATATGAGTATGTATGTATTGCTGTAATATGGTGTCTTTAGCAGTTTAGGGGGTTAGCTGGGTCAAGTGGAATTTCTAGTTTTACTTTTTTGAGAAATCTCTCTGCTGATTTATTCAGTGGTTTTACTAGTTTACATCCCCCCACCAACTATGTAGAAGGGTTTCTTTTTCTCTGCAGCTTTGCCAGCATTTGTTATTATGTGATTTTTTTGATGGTAGCCATCCTTTTGGAGTAAGATGGAATCTCAGTGTCATTTTAACAGGCATTACTCTGATGGTCAGAGATGTTTAGCATTTCATCATGTATTTAAGGACCATTTGTATTTCTCTTGTGACGTGTCTATTCTTCCCTTGCTCATTTTTTATTTTCTTCTTATTTTTTGAGAGGGTCTACTTTTTTGAATTTTTTATATATTCTAGATATTAGTCTGAGGAATAGCTGGCAAAACTTTTTCTCTTTCTATTGATTGTGCTTTTTCTGTCTTAGTTTTTTTTTCTATAAAGAAACTTTTCAAATTCAGTGGGATCTCATTTGTTGATTCTTGGTACTATTTCATGTGTAACCAGCATTCTGGTCAGGTAGTTCTTGCCTACATGAACAACTTCAAAAGTTTTACCTATTTTATCTTCCATCAGGTTAAATGTTTCTGTTTTAATAGTGAGTTCTTTGATTTGTTTTGGTTTTAATATACTGCATGATGAGAAGTATGGGTCTAGATTAAATCTTCTGCATGTGGATAGTCAGTTTTTCCAACATCATTTTTAGTAAGGGTATCTTCCATCCAATGTATGTTTTTGGCGTGTTTGTCAAAGAATATACTTGTATCATATTGTTTGTGTCATTAATTTTGTGATATAATTTTATGTCAGGGTTTATGATGTGCCTCCTGTTTTACTCATGTTACCCAGGATTGCTTTCACTATTTTGGGCATCTCCTGGTTCTATACCAATTTTGGCATTGTTTTCTCTAATTTTGTGAGGAATGTTGCTGACATTTTGTGTTAAATCTGGACATCAATTTAGGCAGTATTGTCATTTTGACTATGTTTGATTAGCCTATCCAGGAAGAGGGGTTATCTTTCTGTTTTCTGATGTCCACTTTAGCTTTCTTTTTAGAAGGCTGTGGTTTTCACTTTTTCATTTAGGTTAGTTCCTAAGTATTTTTCTTGGTGCTTTTATGAATGGTATTTTTTTCCTAATTTATTTTTGGTGGGTTCATTATTATTTTACAGGGATATTGTTGATTTTTGTGCATTGATTTTGTATCCTCCTAGATAACTGAATCTGGATATTAATTCTAAGTGTCCTTTGGTGAACTGTTTTGGTTTTCAATGTAGAGGATCATATTAACTGTAAATAATGACAATTTGTCTTTTTCCTTTACTATTCATATCCATTTTATTTCTTTTTCTTGCCTAATTGCTTTGTTAATGTTTCAAGTACTATGTCAAACAAGGTGATAGACAAAGCAATAGTGGACATCTTTGTCTTGTTCTTGATTTTAGAGGGAAAACTTCCAGTTTTTCCTCCATTTAAAATGATGTTGGCAATAGGTTTTTCACAAATGGTTTTTATCAGATTGAGATAAGGTCCTTTAAACCTATTTTCTTTATGGTTTTTACCATGAAAGGTATTGGTATTTGTCAAAGGCTTTTTCTGCATCTGTTAAGAAAGCATGTGAGATTGGAACTTTGGGTGCTGGGAGAACAGGTGGCCTACTCGCCACCCTGGTGAGCAGCTGGGGGCCTGGCAAGCCACTGGCGCACCAGGGTGAGAACTATCAGTGATTCCTGAGCTCTGCATGATGTTGGAACTTTGGGCACTGGGAGAACAGACAGCCTACTGGCCACCCTGGTAAGCAGCTGGGGGCCCAGCAAACTGCCTGCGCAATGGGGTGGGAACTATCAGCGATTCCTGAGCTCTGCATCATGTTGGATCTTTGGGCGCTGGGAGAACAGGCGGCCTACTGGCTGCCCTGGTAAGCAGCTGGGGCCCTACCTGTGCAAGCAGACATTGATCTACACCCCCACCCCGTTAGCAAGTCAGCACTGGTGGTCTGAGTATCTTTTTGGAGTATGAATGTATACACCATGGCAAGTAAGGGGGATTTCCTTCTACCATCTCTTTGAAGGCAAATATTTTTTATCACTGTTTTGCTCAGTTTTGATTAATCGTACTGCTTTATTCAATATTCTGTTTTTAAAAGTTCGATATTTCCTTCCATTTTCCTCTACCTGATTGAAAAAACAGCTAATATGAACAAAATGAGCTGTACTATTGAGCCCATTGCTCGTGTCCTGGTGACCTGCTCTGAGGTTCTGTGGTAGTTTTACTGCACTGTGGTGGCATGGGTTTGTTCTGTCTTATTCTGCTGTATTTTGCTACCTTCAAAAAAAAAAAAGTAGATAAGAAAGTAACAAAATACCTCCAAAAATTTCCCAACTCCACCAAAGCTGATCCATGGATCATGGATGAGGAGAAACTCAAAAACAAGGCAACAGAATTATATAAGGTGATTAAAAGTGTATAACAACAACAAAACAAGTCAGTAAGGTACTGAGCAACCTGAAACAGGATATAACTAAGCAGATAATGGACTCAAAAAGTAAAAAGAAAAAAAGAAAGTGCTCTAGAGGATATGGCTGCATGTATGTTTAAGTGTGTAGGATTGATAACCATGTTGCTAAGTTGTTACTGTTTGAATGCTCACTTTGTATGCTTTAATTTTGTAACTTTAACAACTAGGTTTAAGAAGACAATATGTAATTTATCAATTAGTGATTTCTTACTGCTTTTTTTTCCGAAGTTCTGTACTGTTTCTACCCCTTTTTCTGTTTTGATTTTTTTCCTCTTTAAATAAAGTAAAAAAGAGAAAGCATGTGATTTTTGTCCTGCTTCTGTTTATGTGATGTATGTATTGTATATTTTTATTTGAGTATTCTGAACCACCCTTGCATTCCTGAGATGAAGACTCTTTGATCATGATGTATAATCTTCATCGCATTCTGTTTGCCAGTATATTTTTGAGGATGTTTGTATCTATATTCACTTAGGAGATTGGTGTATACTTCCCTTTTCTGATGGAATCCTTGTCTGGTTTTGGAGTCAGGGTAATCCTAGCTTCCAGGAATGTCTTTGGGAGTACTCTTTCCCTTTCAACTTCATTGGAGTATGAAGAGCATTGGTGTTAGATTTGCTTGAAGTTTTTGTATAGTTCAACAGCAAATTCATTCAGACTTAGGCTTTTCTTAGTTGGTAGTTTTTTTAAAAATTATGATTACTGCTTCAATTTCATTGGATTATTCAGGGTTTTTGAATATTCTTGGTCCAGTTTTGCTAATTCATGTGGATCTAGAATTCTATACATTTCTTCTGAATTTTCCAATTTATTTACATGCAGGTTTGTGATGGAGTTGATAATAATATTTTTGATTTTAGTAGTGTCTGTTTTGATTTCACATTTTTCATTTTGAATTGCATAGATCTGGGTCTTTTCATTCCTGTTTTAGTTAAATTGGCTAAGGGTTTTTCTATTTTTATTTTTTTGAAGTGCCAACTTTGATTCATTGATTCTTTGCACTGACTAAATAATCATGAAGTATAATTAATATGGTGGAGATGTGACTCTCTAAGCAGGACAAGAAAGAATATGGATAATCTAAGATTCTAGGTGGACAAGTATAGAGCTAATGTCATTTTCTAATTAGGAAATATACATATTTCCTAACTACCAGAAACGAGAATGAAAGCCATCTAGCTGAGTCTAATGTGGGTAGATCAACACTTTAAGCTGTAGAGCAAACTTAGTGGCTAGGGAGTTCTGTTTATAATTGTATCACTTTTATTAATTGCCTAATATTTAGATACGGTATCCATGCACATGTGTGCATGGTGCTGGGGATCAAACTTAGGGCAGTGTGCATGCTAGGCAAGCACTTTATTACTGAGCTACTTCCTCAGTCGTGTATATATATATATATATATAACTCAAGTTCTATCTCAGAACCTTGAATGATGGCATGTCAAACCTGGTTCTCCATCATGATGCTCTATACTGCATCTAGACACAACAAATACCTTTAAAAACAGCCGCCATGTTGAACATACACTGTGTGTTGGGCACTTCTCTAGTATTTCACAAGCATTATGATAATTTAATCCTCACCACAACCCAATGAGGTGATTTCTATCAATGGTCCTCTTCTGTAGGTAGGGATCTTGAAGTTCAGCGAGATTAAGTAATTTGTTGAAGAATGCCTATCTAGTAAATCAAGGAGCTGGGAATTAAATTAATGCTTTGAGACTTTAATAATGCTCAGTGTGCTTTATCACTGTATACTACAGTGCCAAATGCAGGGGTAAAACATATCAAAGGGAAAGCTGTACTGGTTTCCACAGATACATATCAGAATAAAAACTAAGATCAAATTCCATGGGTCGGTGCCTGGAAGCCAACAACCTTCACATTAAATAAATAAAACAGAAGAAAGAGAGAAGGATGGCCAAGAACTTCTATCTTGGAAGTCTCAGGAAAAAAATTCAATATCAATGAATTGGTGTATTGTCTTTTACATCAATGTGGCATTATTACCACATATATTGTAGAGGATATGTTTTTACCATAGTGACCCTCAATGAGCCAAGCCTTCCTGGGTCAATCTTTTTAGTATAGAATCTTGTCAATATATGTCTCTATTCCTTTGAATATGAGTTGATTGATAGATTGTGGTAGAAGTGATGTGTGTCCAAAGCCAGGCCGTAGGAGGTCTTGTGGTATCTACTTCTACCATCTTGTCACTCTGAGATAATCATGCTGTGAAGTATATTTTAGCTTATTAGAAAGTAATAGACTGGAGGAATATTTTGAAATCACTGTTAAAGAGCTGTACCAACTACCAGGTATGCAAATAGGGCCATCTTGGAAACTCTTACCTCAGTGACACCATTGGATCAATGATTGCCTCATGAATGATCTCAGGCAAGATCAGTAGAAGAACTGCCCTAATTACTAACTCACAGAACTGTGAACACCAACTAATCACTGTGAGGTTAAGTCATTCTGTTTTGATGTGATTTGTGATTTGTTAGGTAACAACAGATAAGCAGTTTTGGTAATTCTAATAACACATGAATTATGTACCATATTGCAGTTATTTTCATTAAAACTTGGTAAGGTAAGCCAGCCAGAAATGGTGATTGGCCTAGTATCACACAGCTAGAAAGTAATGGAACCGACATTGGAATCTAGATCTTGGCATTTGTCTAGTGTGAATTCCAGTGCTCCTTATTTCCTTTTATTAATACAAAAAAAATGTTGGTTCATTTGATTGTTGAGTCCATTATACACTTAATAGGTTTGGATAACACACATTATCTACAATTACCATTGAAATGACTCAAGAAGATGAGCTGAAAATCACGTGTTCAGTGTCTCAAAAGGATGAATCTTCACAGATACTGAAGACAAATACAACTCTCTTTTTTACGTACTGTTGGATGCCTGAGTTCATTTCTTACATGGAATGGAAGATTTCCCAATAACACACAATGATTAGGAAGTTACTTCTTCCATGTAGAGTTTCTTGAAGTACTAAAAATAAATTTCTTTTGAAAGATCAATACAAACCACACTAACCATTTGAAAATGTTGTAGAATATTTCTGGAGTATTATCTTGCAGTACCATGGGGATCATTTTGTGGCCTTGTTTTAAAAACAAAGGAAAAGCAGACCAAAGCAAAGCAAAACAAAACAAAATGAAACAAAACACAACACAACTGAATTCATCTCCAAAGATAGAATCTTCAACTTTTAACCAATGCAACACTCATTCCTAGCTGTCATTGAATATGGGGCTTTTGTCTTTTTGGTTTGGAATATCTTATGCAATTAAATTTGGCATGTTTTTTTGTTGTCAGTGAGGTAAACTGTCATTTTTCTTGAAAATAGATAATAAAATAATTGGCAAAAAGTATGATGAAATTTTTCTCAAGTTGCACCCCATTCCTAAGTAGGAAGGAGAAAAGGGCCCTGAAATTTATACATGCCCTCATCTCTGGTCAAATTATTTGCTATTGCATTTCTAACAGTGTGAATATTTCTTCTGGAAAATGGATGTGATGTGTAGAACTGTTTGTGATTAACTTAGGCATCTGTGTGTGTACCAGAACATTTGTTTGATATAAACAAGTAAGCATGGGTTTTAACTATAAAGTGACACAAAATCAATAAAACAAGAGGAAGTAGTGATAATCTTATAAATTGGCTTTTCATCAGAGGTGAACAACACTGTAGTACTGGTTGACAGAACTATTTGCCATATTTTTGAACACTTAAACATTCATGTATTCTTTCAGTTTATTGAATTTATGTGACTATCTTTTCTTGGCAACTCAAAATGGCATTTGGTATGTAAAGCCAATTATTTAAACATGTTTTACATGTTGCATAACATGTAATGTTAAAGGGACCGTAATGTGATTTTCTAGTCTTCAAAGGAGCTACTTAAATTTTTTCTCATTTTGCTGCATTTATGCAAATGAAAAAAGATATAAACATTAGCTTCCTTACACTCTTTATAAAGTAAGTGTAGAAAATAAGATTTTCAAAAAATGCCCAATGTCTATTTGTTTCTAATTTTCTTTCTGTTAATGTCACTGTAAATTTCAATGTCATATCCTGCACATTGCTGCCCCTAATCTGACAGTGTCAGAGGATCTATCTTCATTTTCTCACTCGTTTCATAATCTAATCCTCAGCTCTAACATGCAATTAGTGCCCTCTTCGCCCCCTGCATACCAAGCAGGCTGCTGCTACAGCTTTCCTTGTGCAATCCGTTTAGTGAGGCTGTCCATAATGAATATGTACATTTAGAAGACCTCAGCACAGAGGGTCACAGGCAATCAACCTTGAATTCAATTATGCAAGTCAAGGTTAATGACTCACTGCAGTGGTCAGAGGCATTCAGAATTCTCTAGATTAAATCAGCCTGTCAGAGCTGACAGTGTAGAAAGGATGGAATTACTTGTGTGAGAAACAGGGATTGGAGTGAAGATAAAATGGTGTCAGTTCTCAACGAAGATTACATGGAGTTCTCTGTAGCAAATCAGATTGTAAATCTCCTCTGGTCCTGCATTATGATTAGTCTACATGGAGACGTTTCTAGATTGTAAACGGAGCCACTAATAAGACCTCCTGAACTCCTTCCTCACTAGGTAACTCTTTTTAAAAATCTCATCATTTATATCTTTTGATTGTACAGCATGAAAAATTAAATTATTATTTTTGGTTATATTCATAAAATACATGCTTTGCAAAACCAAATTTTAAGTAGCAGAAAAATTAAGAAAAAATCATTTTGCCAGTCATTTTACATTACATTTCCCCTTTGTTTTCTTCTATACCCTTGTCTTAATAACAGTACATCACAGCTAGTTCATACAATAAAATCAGAAATAAGTTAAAAATAGTGTTGATCATAGAAGCAACAGTCATATTATTTAAGATAAATAATTGGAGTATGTGAATTCTAAAAACTTTATTCCAATTTGTAAAATAAATGAATATAAAATGTATTGGAATTTGCTCAAGAGAGTAAACAATTCTCTCATGAGCTGGGATGTGCATATGTTCCCCAAATTCATGTGAGAGAGAAGCTTTCCTCTTTTTTTTTTGCTCTCTCTAGAGCAGAGCTCAAGATTTAGACTCATTTCTCAGTGGAGTCTCTGACCCATGAATAATCATCAACACACTTCTTGCATGTTAAAAAGAATATGCATACCATTGTATATTCCCTTAAATGACATGTATGTTCTTTAAAAATTATGCATTGTTAAGAATGTGGGATTTTTAATAAGTCAAGTTCAATAGGAAAATTATTCTATCATTCTCATTTCTATCTCCTTTTCTTCTTCCGTGTTCATTTTTCCCTGTATTCATTGAGCACAAAACATGTGTCTCATTTACATTGATGTGGGATCGAGAATAGATTGACCTAACCTGTAAGAAGCTCACAGATAAGAAAGGGAAAAAGGAACCAGCTCCTTGGGTAACATGTCCTGATGAGTGCCTCGGGGGGAGGAATGTGTACTGTGACAGGCGCTAAGGAGGCAGTCGTGGGTTCCGCCCGTGTGAGTGTGCATGGCAGGGCACACACAAATAGTGTATCAGGAGGACTTCACAGATTAGGCTTTATAGTTTATATCTAGATGTCCCCCGGAAGCCTCGTGTGTTCATAGGCCAGGCTTTTGGAAGGTTGAATGAATTATGGAAGCAGTCTAGCTGACTTACTATTTTAAGGCAGAGTTTAACTAGAAGAGGGGGCATCTGGGGCATGATCTAGAAAGGCATCTCTCCCTCCCTAACTCCTCCCTTCTCTCTCTGCTTCCTGGCCACCATGATGTGAGCAGCTTTTCCTGGAGCAGCTTCCACCATGCTCTTCTTGCCCTAGAGACTATGGATTGAAAACATGAGCCAAAACAAACCTCTCCTCCTTTGCTTTGTGCATGTTGGGTACTGTGTCTCAGTAATGAAAAACTGACTATTACAGATTTTGGTACCAAGAAAGTGAGGTTGATGCTGTGACTGCCTGACTGCATAGTTTAGAGGACTTTGCAAGTTATTTAAGAGGAGTTTAGGAAGATTTAGAGATACTGGTTATCAAAATTCTGGAATTCTGTAAACTAAGCTCGATGGTCAGAATGTAGGAGAGCAGAATAATGATAGAAACAGTTGGTAGAAACCAGTCTCAAGTGGTTTCCCCTGGGAATAAGGACTCCATGGGCAGTTGAACTTGAGACCATGTATGTTATGCTCTGGCAGAAAATTTGTCTACATTTTGTCCATGTTCTGAAACTTCAAAAGAGGCTGAGGTTAAGGATGGTGGATTAATTAATTTGGGGGAAGAAATTTATGGCAGTTGATTTTCACATGGTGATATGAATATTGCTGGCTACTTTTCATGAGATTTTTATGGAGAAAACGTGCCTTCAATTTAACAGGTATTGTACCTCACCAACAAAAAAAGTGGTATCAGGTACCACCTCCATTTTTTTTGATACCCCAAAAAAATAGGTATCAGGTATTTTACCTCACCAACAAAAAAGTTGACAGAAGGGAATATACAGAAAATATACAGAAGGGAATATTTGAATTGAGCTGTGAAGCATGAATAAATTTTTCAGGCAAACTAGTGGGAAAAGCCCTTCTGGGCCCAGAGAATAACAAGAGCAAATGTGAAAGGTGTGTTGGGATGGATGGTGGCACATGGTGTGAGCTGGGCAGGGTGTGTGGAGTACAGCAGGAGACAGATGAGGCAATCTGGGACCTTGAGTGTGCCTCTTACTGTAGCATTGGGAAAACTGTCAATACATATTAAGCTGATTATCTGAACCAAATTAGAGCCCTCTTTCCTGTTCATCTTTTTAGTACACCTGGGTCTTAACACTGGACTTGCTAGCATTGGCTAATAGTGCCTGTCAAATTACATCCCAATGAAAAATGCAAGGCTTCGTATGGACAATAGAAGGTTGGTGGAGAGGGAGCTATGGGGCTCTGCTTCTTGTATTACCTTGGAGAACACATTGGAGATGAGCCTTCTACAAACCAAAATATTGGGAGGAGAGTTTTACAGAGTGTTTGAATCCCAAAGTGGATACACAATGTGTCACATCGTTGCCTATGACTGATGGTGACCTTTTCCTCTACTTATCTTTTCTGCCTAGATGTTTTCTTCAAGTCCTGAATTCTTATCTTTGGCATAACTTTTCTAAGCCACAGGGTCAACTGTGAGCTTGTCTGCTACTGACCTTGGAGTATTTGCTTCCTAGAATATAAACTAGGCCAATATTCATTGCAAAGATGGCCCAGTTTCTAATGTGGTACTTGTCTTAATTACTGAGAAGAATAATATTTAGTTACTCATTTAAAGCTTGACCCATAGCATGCTCCATCCTTCTTGGTGTGACTGAATTCTGTTTTCTTTTATCCGGTGATTTCTAATGCTTGAGGGACAGAAAATAGTTGGTAGGAATGGCATGGTGATGGAGAATGCCTTTGGAAATACATGGGAGAAATTTTTGTTGTCTCAGTGACTATGAGGTAGTAGCTGGACTACTGTTCTATAACGTGCCAGACAGTTTTATAATGTTTAAGAAAGGAATGAAGATTTTGGTACCATAAGTTGTATCCTATATCAGATCTCTCATGCATGAATTTGGTCTAATGAAAGTTTTACTCAAGTCCTTTCTTGCCTAAGATCTCTTTATCTTGTAACTAAACAGTTTATACAATATTGATGCTCATCTCTGTACTATTAATCATAGACAGATCTCTTTCGTAGCATTTATAATACATGGTACATGTTCATCATCACCCATTTATTTTCTTATTTATTGTTAAGCTCTAAGTCCACAAGAGGAAATTTTGTTTGCCTTTTCTACCTGTCAGTATCAAGATGGTCACAGTTGCTACTATTTATTAAATGATTCCTCTGCTCCACATTTAGCAGGAGATTTGGCTAAATTTGAATTATAGGTAAACAGTGAACAACTTTCAAGGGATAAGTATGTTCCAACTGGTGTATGGGACACACTTTTATTAAATCAATCTATAAAACCTTAGTTGCTTACTTGAAATTCAAATTTAACCAGGCATCCTACAATTTATTTACAACAACCTGAGGGTAGATATGAAATATTATTTTATTATGCTGTGTTTCCACTGTCTCAATTAATGCCTTTCAGAAGTAGGCATTTAAATATACACTAATTTGACATGACTGAAATATGTACCACTTTGATAGAACTGAAGATTGAATCTCCCTATTAAAATGTATCCTAAGTAAAATTCCAGGACAATATATTTCCTTAGGCTAAAATGAGAGTGAAAAATTACCTGGGTCTTTTTGTTGAGATGTGATTGCTGCAGTTGTTTTCAGTAAACATTTCCCCACTACTATAGTTTAACCAAGGCCTACAATTCAAGACTCTAATTGTGTTATGGGACATTTTAGCTGCCAATCCAGAAGCATGCTCTATAAGTCATCTTCATTTTAAATGAGCCTGATGTTATTTCTAGGACACTTTGTTCTAGAAGACTATTTGAGTCATGTTGAAAAACATCCTCTAAGTGGAATTGAGTGATGGGCAGATGCCAAGAAACTGGCAGTGGTTTTATGGGCACTGGGATTCTTCTTATTTGGTTCCATCAGCATCAGAACCAAGAAAACAAATGATTTAGGTATATTTGTGAGCTATGTATCCCAGAAATGTCAGAAATAATAAGAAGGCTATAGCTGGGTTTCCACATCCAAACCTGGCAGGGTCAAGGCATTCTTGGTGCCTACATGATGCCTGGAACGCAGTGTGCAAAGCTCTTAAGTTCTTCCCTTCTCTTTTAAGTAACACATTTGTCTAGAAGAAGTAGGGGTATCTGAGGAACACTGGGCTTCAGGCATGGCATGCCGCAGGTCTTTTACCAAAAGTGATAGGTATGACTACATTTGTCTGTTTTGCTCCCAACAATAAATATCATTGAAGGACCAGACATATGCTAAAGAGAATAATGAATGAAAGAAATTGAGAAGAAGATGAATAAAAGATAAAGATGAATACATTTGTCTGAGGAGATATGGATTAAATTAGATAATAAATTTGCCTGCTTGAAGAGCTATGGTAAATTGGAGGGTTAAATTTTGTTGAATGGTCTAATTTGTGTCAATGAAAAGAGCTGGAATTGTATAAAGTTACATAATGCCATAAATTGTTGTTTTGTGTCACTATCAGCATTGTCCTGCTCTCTTAATATCATGCAAGGATATTAAAATTTGGAAAATTTATAGCATCTGAAATTTAACTCTGCTTAGACTTTCAAAGCAGAATACTTTCCTCTTCACATTGTTCTTCCAATTAAATGTGCACAATTAATAATAGTTACTGCTTCAAAGGTTTTTATATTCTTTACCCTAAATAAATAATGTTTTTAGCTTTGTGCATGAGCAATAAAACCAAAATTATTCTGGGAGAGTTACCAAGTTGTTTTCCAGCTGAGCGTGCTCTGCTTTCATGATTCCTTGCTGTGTCTTTGTATTTCCTTCTTTTTCTGTATCTTTACTATTATTTGCCAAAAGTCATTTTGTTCCCTCTTTTCTTTTTCTCCCTTGATCCTCCTAGGGTTTCAATTTTTCAAGAAAGCCATCTGACTGTATAACAAATGAGACAATGAACAAATGCTTCCAAGCTTGGTCTAGACTAGGAGGTCTGGCCAACACAGCCAACTGCAAGACGCACAGGAGACCCTTGTGATGCACAGGTCACATGCTTGATTTAATTTTAGCTTATTTAGTAAAGACAATGTTGAATTGCCAAGATGTCCTATTATTATTCCCTGGCTTCCTTCCTGATCAGTGGGAGGATGGAGGTGGTTAGCTGAGTATTTTCCAAGTGGTCGTGTTCTTTCCGCTGTTGCTGTATCAGTGAGCTCTGCCCTTTATGGCATCGTAGAAACTTCTTTAGCGGCAGCTGCTACTGTTTTTCTGCCCATGCTAATGGTATAAAATTACATTTATAACTTAAGAAACTATCTGATTTTAAAAAACTAAGTAGATAATAGCATAAAAGATGAATGGATAGGGCCAAAGTCATGAGGTGATCTGGTAGTGACTTAAGTTTTAAAAACATCAAATGAGGGCCCACTGACTGGTTCATTTGGAGGACATAGCACAGTATTAGCTGCATAGCACCAGTAAACTATTCTCAAGTTATGCAAGTAGAGCTGCCTTTTCTGGAAGAAAGGAAACAATGGAATTTTCAGGATCCATTACTATATGAATTATGGATTAAACCAGTGAAGATTCTGAGCTATAGATTGACATGATGCATCCTGTCAAAGGATCACTTATAGACTTGGAAGGTTCATTTATGATGTAACATGTCAAAAGCCCATTTATTAAAATCTCTATGCCTCAGATTGATGATATTGTCTTTTCTCAAAATATATTTTAGTCCTAAGTGAAGGGAAGAGGAAAGAAAAGACAAGCTTTCTTTTTAAAGTGGCAGAAGACTATTGCAGTAGTCCAGGTAACAGATGGTGAATACCTGAAGTATACAAGTAATGGGATGGTTTAGAGAAATATCAAGAGGTAGAACCATAAGCTTTCTGCACCAACCAGGTTATCTCCCATTCTAAAGGCCTTTGAAAATGTATTCTCGACTTTGGTCATGCTTATATAAGCCCTCAGGACCTGGGAGTGTGTTTTGTACACAGTTGGCCTTTGCACAAAAGTTAAAAGGAAATGAGGGTGGACCAGTTTTCTAAGAAGTCTGCTAAGTGAATGCTGGGCCAGGCATGGTACGCACGCCTGTAATTCCAGCACTTGGAAGACTGAGGCAGGAGGATCACTGAGGGTTGAGGTCAGCCTGGGCTACATACTGAGTGCAAGGCTAGTTTGAACTACGTAGTGAGACTCTGTCTCAAAAAACAAAAACAACAAAACCCAAAACCAAATAAAAACAAAAACACCCCTCAAAAACCAAAACTCCAAACTAAACAAAACAAAAATAAGTGACTGCCGTTGTGTAGTAAAACATGCTGTATAAATTAAAAAACTAATATAAAAATGGGTACTGAATATACAATGATATTAAAGATGACAAATTGCTATGTAGTTACAGCAAAATAAAAGTCATGCAACACAAAAGGGTACTGATGTTGTTAATTAAACGGCATAACAGTCTATGAAGCAAGTTCTGTATTGGGTTGATTCTTCTTGTAAGTAGACAAGATATAAGGATTCACTCATTCATCCATCTAGTCTATAAATATTTATTAAGGACATTGATTATGGTTTTATGGATCAGCAGAAACAAGCATGGAGGTGGCCAGTACAGGTTGTGGATACTGTATTTCAGGAGTGAATGCTGTGCCAGGGAACTGCTTGCTAAGTGGGATGTTATTTACTGGTGCAGACAAATTAAAAACATAAATAACATTCCGATGTCCAAATCTTTTCAATAAACACAAATTATGAGTTTTGTATATGTAAAACACAATCTCCCAGTGGAAAACACATTATTGGTGATTTATGTTGTATCAAGTACAGGGCAATTGCTAAAGTCAAGATCATCCCCTGATTTTGTTTGTGTTTATAGCCCTCCCCTCACCCCAACAGCCAAAAGAACTTGATTCAGATTAATTTTTGGATAATAAAACAGTGTGTTTTGACATCTTTCATTCATAAATTTCTAATGGCACAGCATTCGTGTTTTTTTGCTTCCAATTTGATTCCAATATACGGTTGGAAATGGCAGCACGTAAGCTTGCCTCCCGCCCTGTTCATGTGCTCTCTTTGCGCGCGCGGGACTACTCTCAGGTAAAGGGATGAAGCAGGGAGAATCTCTCTTTCAGGCCCTCCCAGAGGGAGTGTTATCTTGCCTTTCTCTTGTCTTCCTGCCTTTGGAATTCACTCTCTATTCAGAAACAAGACAAATCTTTTATTTTTTATTTTAAAGAGAAAAAATAAAACAAAATTTCAAAACATGATAATTAGGTGTAACAACGGTATATACATCACATATTGTTATCTTCAAATCAGTTGCTCAGAGTACAAGACAGCTGCATTTAATTGTCTGAACAATACTAGCACAAACCTTTCTCTTCAATGAGCTCAGAGAAATCAGTAGTACAACTATCTTAACTATCATATATAATATATATAAAATATATATACTATATATGATAGTATGTATAATATGTATAATATATAAAGAAACTATATATTGTAGTTTCTTTTAGCTTTTTACACTAGTGAGACAATACGATGTTTACATACACATGTCTGATTTATTCCACTTACGAGTATGGTAACTTCAGTTGCATCCATTTCCCTATAAAAGTCTCACGCTTATCCTTCTTTATGGCTGAGTAGTACTGCATTGTATAAAAACACCACATCTTTTTTATCCATCCCTCAGTTGAAGGCATTTAGGTCGTTTCCAAGATCTACTTACTACAAATTGTGCTGTTATAAACATGGGAGCACATATATTGCAGTGGTATGATGTTTTTAATTCTTTCGGGAAGATACCCAGAAGAGGAATATCTGGGTCAAATGGAAACTCTATCCTAGTTTTTTGAGAAATCTCCACACTCATTTCCACAGTAGTTATACCACCAACAATGGAGAAGTGTTCCTTTTTACCCATAGTCCTGCCAGCATTTTTTGAACATTTTTTCATGTATTGTTTTGCTGTTTGTATTTCTTTATCTAAGAAGTGGATATTCATCTCAACTACCCATTTTTGGATTGGGTCTTTAAATTTGGGAGGACTGATTCTTTTTTGTGTTCTTTATATGTTCTTGATAGCAATTCTTTGTCTGAGGAATAGCTGGCAAACATTTTTTCCCACATTGTGGGTTGTCTCTTCACTGTGTTGGTGGTTTCCCTTGCTGTTCAAAAAATTTTTAATAAAATGAGATCCCAGTTGTTGATTCCTTGCAATATTTCCTGTGGGATTGGGGCTTGGTTCATAAAGTCTTTGCCTACATCAATGTCATCAAGAGTTCTATTTATTCTATCTCCCAGCAGATTTATTGTTTCTGTTTTAGTATTTAGATCACTGATCCATTCCAAATTTAGTTTAGTGCATGGCGAAAGATATGGGTCCAATTTTAATCTTTGGATGTACAGAGTCAGTTTTTCTAGCACTATTTATTGAAGAGGCTTTCTTCCAGTGAACATGTTTGGCACCTTTGTCAAAGATAAGGTGGCTTGATATGTCTGGAGTTGTTTCTACATCTTCTAATCTGTTCCATTGATGTTTAGGTCTGCTTTTATTGTCAGTACCACACTATTTTTTTTTAGCACTGTAGCTTTGTAGCATAATTTCAGAAAGATCTTTTAAAAATCCTAAATTGAATTATTACTATTCCCTTAAAACATCATGAAGCATTCAGAATTAATCCTTGTTGTTTATCACAGTCAATCTAATCTAGGCCATCTCTCTTTTTTTTTCATTGTACTTTGGCTACATTGGTCTTCATTCTGTTTCCTGTACCTCCCAAGACCTTTCTTGCTTATATTTTGCATAAAACTGTTCTTTCTGCAGTGAATGTCCTTCCAGTATGATAACTGCTTGGTACCATCAACCCTTTAGGTCTCCATCAGGCACCTTTCTCTCTGCTTTCTTTTATTCAATTCCAATATTACTCAGAACATTCTATACATTCTCTTTGTGAATAGAATCATAATTGTTATCACATCTTTCTTTCTATTTTTTGTCTTTCATCTAAAGCTTACAAGGGCAGGAAATATGACTCTTTTGTTGAGCACTGAATAATTCACACAGAGCAGCTATCTGGCACATAGTAGGTAGTTGATCCTTACTGTTTATCATAGCCAGTATTTGCTAAAAAAAATTCAGTGTAAACCTCTGTTGGTTCCAATTCAGTATGTCCATTTTTGTTGAGGTGAAAACTCCAGATAGGACTTGGGAGCTGTACTTTTATGGACAAAGGAATTAGGAAAGTTCAGGTTGCAGTGTGTAATCAGAGGAGGCATTTTTCTGCATTCCTGAAATTGTGCCATGTGGTGGGGCCCATGGGGTCTAGGCAGCCCCTGAATACACAGAATCTTTTTGTGTATCTGTGTTCAGGTGGGACCTTGACTGTTTCAAGATGTGAACTAATGGATCAAGATCTGGGTGACTTTAACAGTTAAATACAGTAATGAGCTCAAGAATTTTTATTTTAACCTTGGGTCAATGCAGAAAAAGTCTTTGCAATTTTCATATGGTTCAGGCTTTCACTCCTCTTTGGGGACTCTGAGGAAGTATTTGAGTTTTCTTTGTTGTGTTTCTTCTGATTCTTACTTGGCCATAAGGTTAGGGGGTCTGCATCTTATCATCAGAGATCAAGGTGAGAAGAAAAGAAAAGCAATATAACACAGGGAGAACCCAAGCCAAGACACAGATTCCTACAATGGTACTGTTATGAACATTTTTAGGAGAATAAAATACAACAACAAATTTTGATCTTTTTATGTAGCTGAATAAATGGCTTATCTTTGTGATCAGTGCTCTAAGTTATCCTTTACCTTAGCTTATGATGTCTTCCTCTTCTTCCTGGCATACTCAAGGATGATCATAGAAAGATCTGGCTTTCCATTAGAAGTTGAAAGCATGCTACAGTACCAAAGTATCAATGATGATATTGTATTCTGTAGTTCTTTCCCTGTACCATATACACTTCCTGACCATTTCTGGGTTCTTCTGCCCTGGTCTCAGTGTTCTTTTACCTCTCATATCCCTCACTTGTTCGTCCTCCTCAGGGGGATGCCCACAGGTACCAGAGCTGATTTCTGGACACAGAGTTTTGAGTGCATAGGAGTTCACATCCCTGTGGTGTTCTTAGCCAAAAACTGAAAGGGATGTGGATGTGACAGATCTCCCTTCTCATGTCAGGACAATTCTGAGGCACTCCACTCTAGAGTTTTCCTTCAGGATCAGGCTGAAGCTATGGCAGAATTTTGCCTCAAATTTAATCCTAGGTTGGGTTTTCCATTTCCTTCACTGGATTGCCCTTTGCAATATCTAGAATCTTTTGCACATGAATTTTCATTTTAAAATCTGTTTTTAGAGAGTTCTGCATAGACAGATTGTTTCCTCCTTGCATAGCTTTTTAGACAGTACATTAAGATTAAGTCACAGTTGTCTCTTTAAGTAACCATAGCTGAGGAGCAAGATGTAGAACCACCCATGAAGCAATGCTTAGTTGGGAGACTGTTTTCTTGCATTTGTATGTGTCTTGCACATCTAAGTATCTTGGAAGTGGAACTGATTGTCCTTTGTTCTAGATTGTCTTTACAAGATCTGTACATGGTGCTTAGCCTTGGAGACAGGGTTGGTGTCTCCTTGTAGAGCAAAAGGCCAGCATACTTTCTGTTCATTATAAAAGATTTATGTTCTTTATGCTCAGTTTCCTTCCCCTTGGTGTAACCCATTGCATGTACACCCATCTCCAGGAGTCCATCCACATTGCCCAGGGAAATTTGGGAGCAAGAAGGAATTAACACAGTAGGCTGATGTTCATGCTGCTCACTATGTGTTAGGTATAAAATATTTTGTCTCTGACCTAGGAGTCTTGTGTCTTTTCCCTGCCTTTAAAAAAGAATGGCATGCTAACTTCTTATGGTTGAAAACAAGATTAAAAATCTCACATCTGACACTTAGTGACCTTCTTTCAATCTGGGGAGTTGAGGGCATGCGAGGTGCATTCCAATGTGGCTGCACTGGCTCAGGGAGAGTGTTAGGCTATTGCTCCCAGCAGTTAGGAGCCTGCCCAGCTTCCTGAAACTCTGGAGATGGCATGGAAGATTCCGCAGGCCTGACTAGACCACGCCTAGTGGCCTTCTTTCAATCTGGGGAGCTGAGGGCACATGAGGTGCATTCTAGTACACCTGCACTGGCTCAGGGAGAGCTTTAGAACATTGCTCCCAGTGGTTGGGAGTTCCCCCAGCTTCCTGGAAAAATGGAGGTGGCACAGGAGGTCCTTTGTGCTTGGCTGGGCCATGTTCAGTGACCTCCATTCAGTTCCAGGAGCCGAGGACAAACTAGGTGACTTCCAACACACCCAGGGGAAGCGTTGGAACATCACTTGAAACCTGGAAATATAGGAAAATGACAATGCAAAGGACCAAAATGCAATCTCAAACATCCAGCCCATCCCAAGAAAGCCTACGAGCCATGTATGTAGAAGAAAATATAAGCCACACACCTGAAATGCCTGAAATGATATCAACAGAAATAAAGAAACAACTCCAGGAAGCTATAAAAGAACTCAAGTCAGAAATGATTTCCCAGGTAAAAGAAGAAATGATAAAGGTAATGAAAGAAACGCTCAACACATCTAAAGAAGACACAGTTAAAAATTAGAGAAACAATGCAAAAAGATGGAAATTCTGAATGAAGAATATAAGAAACAAATAGAATGCATGAAGCAGATTCAAAGAGATATACAGGAAATCAAAAATTCCTTTGAAAATTGGCAAAACTGCCTCAACAAAATTGAAGACAGAATTTCAGACCTTGAAAACAAGATTGCAGATAGTGAACAGGAAAGATCTTTTAAAAATAACAAAGAATCAGGAAATAACAATTCAACAACTGCAAGATGATGCAAAGAAAAACAACATTAGATTGATAGGAATAAATGAAAAAGAAGGGGGCAACACAAATGATATCAAGAGGCTATTTACAGAATAGTTGGAAATTTACCAAACATGACAATGGAAAATGATATATGGATCAGTGAAGCACATAGAACTCCAAATAGCCATAATCAAAATAAAACTACACCCAGACATATAATAATCACCATCCTAGAAATCCAACATAAGAACAAAATATTAAAAGCTGTTAGAGAGAAAAGACAGGTCACCTATAAAGGAAAACCTATCAGATTTACAGCAGACTTCTCAACACAAACAATGAAATCAAGAAGAGCATGGAGTGAAGTATTTCAGATCCTAAAGATTAATGACTTCCAACCCAGACTGATGTACTCTGCAAAAGTGTCCTTCAAAATGGATGGAGAGATAAGATACTTCCATGACAAAGAACAGTTGAAGAACTTCATCATCACCAAACCAACCCTGCAAAGAATACTGAAAGACATTCTAGATACACAGGAAAAAACTACTAAGGAAGGCAGACAATTAAACAGACTGGAAAGGTAAAGAAGCAACAGCAGAAAGATAACATGTCAATAATAAATCAATATATAACAGTTATAACCATTAATATAAATGGCCTCAATTCCCCAATTAAAATAAACAGACTAGCAGAATGGATCAAGAAACAACATCCAACCATATGCTGTCTACAAGAAACCCATCTAACCCAAAAGGAAACTCATAAACTGAAAGTCAAAGGATGGAAAACAATACTTCATGCAACAAGAACCCCCCCAAAAGCAGGAGTAGCTATTCTGTTTGATGACAATGTGAACTTCAAACCAAGAATAATCCAAAGAGATAACGAAGGTCACGACATGCTAGTTAGGGGGAAACTTCAAGAGGAAGAGATAACAATCATAAATATATATGCACCAGAGCACCTAGCTACACAAAACAAGTATTAACAGAAATGAAAAATCAAATAAGCAATAACACAATTATAACACGAGACCTTAACATGCCATTGACACAAAGGGACAGATCAACTAGACAGAAAATTAACAAAGGAATAACAACTGAATCACACCTGTGAACAAATGGAATTGATAGATGTATACAGAGTGCTCTGTCCAATAACATCAGAATATACATTCTTCTCAGCAGTATATGGGACATTCTCTAAAATAGACCATATACTAGCTCACAGAACATATTTAAGGAAATGCAAAAGAATTGAAATTATCCCATGCATGTTTTTGGATCACAGTGCCATGAAACTAGAAATTAATGATACAAGAAACTGCAAAACCCCAACAAACATATGGAAATTGTATAATACACTCTTGAGCAATTAATGGGTCACAGAGGAAATTAAAGAAGAAATTAAACAATATCTACAAGCAAATGAAAATAAAAAGTAAAGCTTACCAGAATCTATGGGATGCAATGAAATTGGTCCTCAGAGGAAAATTTAGTGCACTGAGTTCCCACATTAGGAAAATAGAATGAACAGAAATAAACAACCTGATGCTACACCTCAAACATCTCAAAAAAGAAGAGCAAGCCAAGCTCAAAGCCAAAAGAAGGGAGGAAATTACAAAGATCAGAGCAGAAATTAATGCAATAGAGACTAAGGAAACAATACAAAGAATCAATGAATTAAAATGTTTATTCTTTGAAAGAATAAATAAAATTTATAAGCCCCTAGATAATCTCATTTTAAAAAGGAAAGAAAAAACTAAAATTCATGCAATAAGGAATGAAAAGAGTGAAATCATTACAGACTCTGTGGAAATACAGAATATTATCAATACCTATTTCGAAAATCTCTACTCTCATAGGTACACAAAAGAAATGGACAGATTCCTAGAAACATATGAACTACCAAAGCTGGGTCAAGATGTAAAACAGCTGAATAACCCAATATCTATTAATGAAATTGAAATGTAATTAAGTCCTTACCAACAAAGAAGAGCCCAGGCCCAGATGGATTCACTGCAGATTTCTAAAAGAAATACAAAGAAGACTTAATACCAACACTCCTCAAACTCTTCGATGAAATCAAAAGGGAAGCAGTTCTTCCTAAGTCATTCCTGGAAGCAAATATTACTCTAGTACTAAAACCTGAGAAAGACCCAATTAAAAAAGAGAACTACAGGCCAATTTCCCTAATGAATATAGATACAAAAATTCTCAGTAAAATTTTGGCAAACAGAATGCATCAAATCATCAAGAAGATTATGCACTACAAGCAAGTGGGATTTATCCCAGGCATGAAAGGATGGTTCAACATATGTAAATCAATAAATTTAATCCACCATATCAATAGAGCCAAAAGTAAGAATCACATGATCATTTCTATAGATGCAGAAAAAGCTTTTGATAAGGTCCAACACTCATTCATGATAAGAACCTTACAGAGAATTGGAATGGTTGGTCTTTACCTCAATATGATAAAGGCAATCTATGACAAACCAATAGCCAGCATCATATTAAATGGCCCTAAACTGAAAGCTTTTACCTTAAAATCAGGCATAAGAAAAGGATGTCCATTATCACCACTCCTATTCAACATAGTACTGGAAATACTAGCCAGAGCAATTAGACAAAGGAGAGAAATGCAAGGAGTAAAGATAGGAAAAGAGGAAGTTAAATTATCATTTTTGCAGATGACATGATACTCTACATAGAAGACCCCCAAAACTCCATTGAAAGACTTCTAGATATAATAAATAAATTCAGTAATGTAGCTGGATACAAAGTCAATACTCAAAAATCAACAGCATTCCTCTACACTAACAAAAAAATCACTGAGAGATAATAAGAGAAGCCACATACTTCACATTACATCCAAAAAAATGAAATACTTAGGAATTAATCTAATGAAAGAAGGAAAAGAGATATACAGGGAAAATAATAATACCCTGAAAAAAGAAATGAAGAGGACCTCAGAAAATGGAAAGACATCATTTGTTCATGGATAGGAAGAATAAATATTGTGAAATGGCCATTCTCCCAAAATTGTTATCTAGATTCAATGCAATCCCAATCAAAATACCACTAGCATACCTCATAGATCTAGAGAAATCACTCCTAAAATTCATCTGGAACCAGAAGAGACCTAGAATAGCAAAGGCAGTTCTAAGCAGCAAAGGCAAGGCAGGAAGCATCACAATCCCTGACTTGAAGTTATACAGTAGCTTTATTACAAAGCTACTGTAATAAAGTCAACATGGTACTGGATAAAAACAGACCTAAAGATAAATGGAATAGATTAGAAGATACAACTACTACTACAAACACACTCAACCACCGTATCTTTGATAAAAGGGACAAACATATTCACTGGAAGAACAATAGTCTCTTTAATAAATGGTGCTGGAAAAACTGACTATCCATATGCCAAAAACTAAAATTAGACCCATGCCTATCACCATGTACTAAACTAAAGTGTAAATGAATCAAAAATCTAAATATTAAAACATAAACACTAAATCTGTTGGAAGACAAATTAGGTAAAAATCTTGAAGACATAGGGATAGGTAGAGAATTCATGAACAAGAATCAAACCACACAGGAAATACTTCCCAGAATCAATAACTAGGATCATGTCTTGTTAAAGAATTTTTTCATGTCAAAGAAATCTCCAACAGAGTGAAAAGAAAAGCCACAAACTGGGAAAAAAACTTAGTGAACTGTCCCTCTGACAAAAGACTTTTGTCTAGCCCATACAAAGAATTAAAAAAAATCAGACCCCCAAAATTCAAGACCCAATCCAAAAATGGGCATCCAAGATGAATACACAGTTCTCAGATGAAGAAATACAAATGGCAAATAAACACATGAAAAAATGTTCAGCATCATTAGTCATTAGGGAAATGCAAATTAAAACCACACTGAGATTCCATCTCACTCCAGAAAGAATGGCCAGGATCAACAAAACTACCAACAACAAATGCTGGAGAGGCTGTGGGGAAAAAGGAACTCTTCTGCACTGTTGGTGGGAGTGTAGACTGCTGCAGCCACTGTGGAGGTCAGTCTGGAGATTCCTTAAAAAGCTGAGAAGGGAGGTCCCATTTGACCCAGCTATTCTACTTCTAGGCATATTCTCAGAAGAACTGAAAACATCTTACCACAGTGATATATGTGCACCCAAGTTATAGCAGCACAATTTGTAATAGCCAGATCTTGGAAACAACCTAAGTGCCCATCAGCTGAGGAATGGATAAAAAAGATGTGGTATTTTATACAATGGAGTACTACTCAGCTATAAAGAATGATCACATTGAGATGTTTATAAATAAGTGGATGCAATTTGAGACCATACTCATAAGTGCAATAAATCAAACTCAGATGTATAAATACTGTATAGTATCTCTAGTGTAAGAAATGGTGAGAGTACATAAGATTTTATGGTAATCATGGTTCCCCATTATATTGCTTTGAAATTTTATAATGTTTACATTCATTGGTTGGAATGGTTCTATTCTGTTTTGTTTGATTTTATTATTTGTGATTGTATGAACAGCTACTTTGAAGAAAACAAGACATCATGGTAGCCATTGCTGATTTAATATCATCTTGCTCTGAAGTCCTATCATGCTTTTGTTCTATTTCCATTGGTTCTATCATGTTGTGTCTTATTGGATTTTAATATGTGTGACAGTATAAACAAATTTTTTATGGAAAATGAGATATTATAGTAGCCACTGTTCATTTTCTATTATTTGGTTTTGAATGTCCTGTAATACTTTAATTCTCTTGAATGGTTTTATACTATTTTGCTACGTTTGATATTCTTGTGTGTTAAGCTGAGCTCAACTATTTCAAAGAAAGAGACATTATGGTAGCTACTGTTAATATCCAGTTGTCTTGTGAAGTGCTATGTTGCTTACACTGTTCTGTTTTGATTTGCTTTGTTCTGTCCTCTTTTGTTTTATTCTCTTTAAATAAAAAAATTAAAAAAACCTCAGATTCTACATTTGATGCATTTTTTTTTCTCTCAAGAATGACTAGTAGTTCTTTCCCTATGCTGTCCATCTCATTTTACCCTTCATATTTTTGCAACATCTGCCAACTTGCATTTTGGGGATTGACTCATTGGGTGTGGCCTTGTTCCCCTCAGATAATCACTCTTTATCTCTGTTGGTTGGTCACAGGTCACTTTGATTTTCACCATCACACCACCACAACCACCAAAGTAAATAAAACCCAAATACACAGAAAAACACTGCCCCAGGGATGCTTGGCCTGGTCAGCTAGGGCTATGAGGCCTGAATCCTCTTCAGGTTTCTGAACCCAGTATTGCTTTGCCCCCCACTTTAGCTGCCCGTCTCTGCTGCCTTGCTAAAAGACTCACTCATACCAGATAGCACCTTCCTGATTTACCCTAATTTTGATCCCATATATGAAAGTCAAATTTCCCAAGTAGAATTTGAATTGTTTATATACATGTTAAAATAAGCCCAAAGGCCTTCATAAATTGGCACGTTATTATTTTAAATGACAGGGAAAGTAACACGGAGACTCAAAATCTAAAGTTTTTTGGTAACTCATCTGTGAAATCAGAAAATCTTGTTTTTTTTTAGTTTCAGTTTTTAGTTTACTTACTGTCAAAGTAGTGATTTTGTTTTTATTACTGCCCAAAGAAGCCCATTATCTCTTTCATCACTCAAGACTGCCCAAAATAACATGTCTCACTTAAAGAGGGACAACTTAAAAGCCATGCTGTGAAGGGTTGTGGTTTTTTAATGGAATTTTTCAGGCTTTGACTGGCTGAAAGGGACATGGAAAAATCTATATTATTGAGACTTAAAATCTGGTGGATATTTTATTTTGAGACTTAATGGTTACACAGTTTTAAGCTAGATATCCAATTCCATGGGAAACTTCTGGGCTAAGAATGAATTCCATTTCTTTATGTATAGATCGTGGCAATTGAATTCTTCAAGCCTCTGTTTATGTGACTGTGAAGTGGAAATCATAATAACAGTAGCAGCAAAGGCTGTTAGGATTACATGAAATGATGTGTTCGTTATGCATTCTGCAAATGTATACAACGCTGAGTATGCTGCCTGACACAGAAGATGAATATAGTAAATTTTCACAGACTAAAAGAAGATATTATTTAGCAACTTTGATTTACTCAGATTATTACAGGAGTTTTTCATCCTTATTAAATATGAAGTGATTTTTCATAAAACATAATTCATAAAATTTGTTTTTCTGGCTTCAAAGTTAGCTTAATAGATCAGAAGTATGAAACTGATTGTCCTCTATGACATTAGTTTTAAAAATTTAGAGATTTACCCTCCAATTTATGAGGAAAATAAAGCCTTACTCAACCTAATATTTTCATGTTATAGGACAAGTTCCATAAGTTTTTCTATAGGGGTATAAAGCAAACTTTTGTTTGTCCTGAAACGTCTGATTTATTTCTAAGTATATGTCAATAAATAACCACCAAAAGAAAGATTTTGTGTAAGTTTTCAATTTTAAAGTATGATGAGTTGAATATTGTAATGAATTTGAGTTCATGGGTTAAGCTCATATATAATGGCTTAGCTTGATCTTGGCTGCTCCAGATCTGAGCGAAGTTCCACAATATTTGGGCCTTGGTGAGGCTACATCTTATTGTCTCTCATTTTCTGTCTTTAAAATCATCCAATTTTAGTGCTTCACATGTGAGTGATTAGATTATTGAACAGTAAACTACAATAAAGTGTTGTTGGAATGAATTAACTATCCTAGCAAGATACCAATCAATCAGTATGGACTTTTAATTCATTCAGTGAGTTTATCTATTAAAAATGCTTCTTCCTATAACAGTAATTTTCTAAGATCTGATTTTGTCATTCCATTCTCACAAAAGAATTTCTGCTAAGTTTCATGAATGGATTATTTCTTATTTATCCAGTTGTACCTTTATTGAACATTACTGAGTGAAAACAAATATATTCAAATTTACATTAAATTATTTATGTACACTATCACACATGGAAGTGGGTGCTGGGAAAGTTATTTTATATGATGTAATATGCTTTTTTCCATTAGAAATGTAACAATTTTACTTGAGTATGTTAGAATGAGAAAGGAAGAGAAGCTTATAATATAATCAGTGGAACTATAATAAGTAAATTCCTTCGTTTTTCAATCCTGCTTTTCTTCTTGATGAGTTTATTACACAATCCATGATAAAGGAAAAGAAGAGGAACTATGTAAGTTGGGTTCTGTTCTCAACAACCGTTGCTGATCATACAGACTCTCAGTTTAATTTACTAATTACCATAGAGTTTCCTACAATCAGTGGTGGAGGCAACAGAAGGTGAACTGTCCTAGCACTGTTGTCCAGGAATTTCACATGATCTGATTGCTTTCAAAACAGGGTTTTGTGTTTGTGGGAGAGAAAAGATCAACAAGGTGGGGTTTGCCATTAAAAGACTGAGATGATACTTTTATATATGAGATGATACTTTTTCATGGCTCCAGACTCATACAAGATTTCCTACAAGATAAAGTCACAGGGTCAAGTTACTTACTGTTCTTTTAAGCAAAAATTCCATTAGTGCCGGAGAATAGGAGAAAGAGAGACAGAAATCATTAAGAAGGATAAGAGAAAGAGATGGTATATTTAAAGGGCCACTAGGTGGGCTGGAACAGAAATTTGCAAGGCAACACTTTGAATTCTAGTCTGGGGCTGCAACCTTTGAAACCATCATAGGTCCATGGGCCAACAGCCATGTCCTCCAGACAAGCTTTCACACCTCTATGAGAGCCTCCAAGGAGGTATTTCACTCTTGATGGCCTAAACTCAAACAGGTAAACGCATACTTCACAGCTTCCTCTCATCTTCCAGTCTCTGGTCACTTTTTACCTAGGACAAAGAAGCACTACTTAAATGACTTTCCACCCTCCTGTCTGGATATTTCAAGGTCCATTAAGCAAAATATTTATTATGCATCCACTCAGTAAATTTATGTTTCAGGCATCGCTCTAGACTCAAGTTTATCAGAGCAAAAAACAGGAACTTAATGTTTAGTGGAGAGTCCAAGAAGAGGCAAACAAAATATGACACAAACTAGTTAGCGATGAGAAGAAGAAAATAGAACAGGGTGATGTGCTAGACTGTCAAGCAGGTTGACACGGGGCTGGGGGCCAACCTATGATTTCAGACCTAAATGTCTAGAAATCAGCTACATTAATATCAGGAAAGAGCATTCAAGGAAGAAAGAACAACTGTGTAAAGCCTCTAAAGCAAAAATGCTTTACACTATAGGAGGAAAGGAAACTGGGCCCAGAACAAGATAACGTTCAATAATGTTGTAGGGCCTTTATAGACCACGGTAAATCTTCTGAGTTTATCCAAATATAACTGGAAGGTTTTGGAGTTTTCTAAGCAGATGAGTGGCAACATTTGATCAACATTTTGAGTTGGACACATGTGTCATGAATGAATTGAAGAGGCAGGGGAATGGAGGTAAAGATACTAGGTAAGCAATGGAACAATCTGTAGGAGAAACAATGATTTAAACAAGGATTATAATGGTGGTAAGTGTAAAGTGATGATGTCAGATAGATTTTGTAAGAGGGGGAGAGAGCTTGATGATGAACTGGGTGAGAGGTAGGTACAACTCACTGAAATAAAGAAACAAGATAAATGAACTGGTTTGAGAGGTGGTGGAAATCAAGGGAGATGTTGACTAGGTAGTTGTAGCTTAGGTGAAAATTTAGGTTTGGAGATACACATCTGGGAATCACCAGTGTATAGATGTTGCTTAAAGCTATGGAGAGAATATCACTGGGTAGACGTAATGGGGCATTTTGATTACTTAGATGTTGAGAAGAGGAGGAGAAGACCAGGAAGGAAGCTGGAAGAGTGGGCAGTGAAGTCGGAGAGAAAGGAGAAAAATGCACCTATCTGTAAAGAAAGTATTTCAAGGAAGACAGAGTGGTCAATTGTATCAAGCGTGGCTTCCAGAGTAGATGAGAACTGACCTCTGCTTTTAACAGTATGGATGGAGAGGGTGTGGTAACATGTAAAAATGAAACTCTGGAGTTTGAAAGGGAGTTGGGATCGTCGTGGTGGCACACACCTGTAATCCCAGCACGCTGGAGGCTGAGACAAGAGGGTTGCTATGAGTTCAAGGCTAGCCTGCACTACATAATGAGAGACCGGGGGAGGGAGAGGGAGAGAGAGAGAGAGAGAGAGACAGAGAGAGAGAGAGAGAGAGAGAGAGAGAGAGAGAGAGAGAGAGAATATTGGAAGAAAGGCCATTGAAACTGAGAAATTGAGTTACCTATATACAGGAGTTTCTTCTATTTTTCAGATTCCTGTAAAATTTAAAGGAAAGGAGAATAGTTTGAAGTGATATGGGACCATAAGTTCCTTTTTCTCTTTTCTTTCTTTCTTTCTTTCTTTCTTTCTTTCTTTCTTTCTTTCTTTCTCTTTCTTTCTTTCTTTCTCTTTCTTTCTTTCTCTCTTTCTTTCTTTCTTTCTTTCTTTCTCTTTCTTTCTTCCTTTCTTCCTTTCTTTCTTTCTTTCTTTCTTTCTTTCTTTCTTTCTCTTTCTTTCTTTCTTTCTTTCTTTCTTTCTTTCTCTTTCTTTCTTCCTTTCTTTCTTTCTTTCTTTCTTTCCTTCCTTCTTTCTCTTCCTTCCTGTTTCTCTCCTTTCCTTTATCCCTCTCCTTCCTTCCTTCCTTCCTTCCTTCCTTCCTTCCTTCCTTCCTTCCTTCCTTCCTTCCTTCCAAGATGGGAGATATTATTTCATGTTTGTGTGTCAATCGGTATGATTCAGAAGAAGGGTGCAATCAGATGGTGTAAGAAAGAAGGGTGGAATGGTGATTATCCCAAATGCAGTGACCTTGGATTTTGGGCAGCACAATCCCTAAATCTCTTGCTTCACATTGCTCCATATTTGTTCATTTGGAATTGTTATGACTTACATGGTCATATTTAATTCTGGCTATATTTGGCCACATTTAGCTATAACTGGAGTTATTAAACCAACCAAAAAACTTGGAAAGAGAATTTTACTGTCTGACCTAGTAATTGCCAAGTACTATGTAAATAATCCATGAGTTTGGAGACTGGCAGGGTGAAAATAACTGTCAAACACCACCTCTTTGGTGTCTACATTGCTTCCAAGCAGTCTTTGCACTGTCTTGCTCCTCTGAAGTCACAATCAGGAGATTCCAGGAAGCTGCGGGATTAGCAGGACACTAAGAAGTCCTGAATATCAGAAATCAACACATTTTGAACTCTAGTGGTAAAACACAGTGGAGAAAAGAGGATATATTTTAAAAGTATTTTTTTTGTTAAGAAAATGTTTTTAATAATTCATGTTGATTATCTAAATTAAAAAGTTAACCTACTAAGTAATAATTCAATTGTGAAATTTCAGACCTATCTGGTAGATTGTAGTTTGAGATGCCCTTTTTTCCTTCACATAAATCCTTTTGGGCGTTAAGTATTGAGAGAAATTGTGTCTGTTAAGAAAGGGAGTTGTTTTACATTGAGAATGCGATCTTAAACAGTTCTTGAAAATTTTTCACTAGGAAGGTTGTATCCCAAGAACTTTACATCCTTACATTTAACTCTCAAAACAGCATATTTCATTCTTATTGCCTTTAATTTTTAGATAAGGAAGCTGAGGCTCAGAAATATTAAATAACTTGCCATAGGTCAGCAATCTCAACAATGGTAGAGCTAAGGATGTGAATTTAGGAAGGCTGTTTTCAACGTCTCTGCATTCAACCAGTTTATAATTCTGGTATGTTTAAAGGTTATGAAGGTAAAATATTTAACAGATGCCCATATCAAGAAATGAGTAAATATGAATTTCATTTTGAAATTTCTCATTTTAATTATGCATGCACCTGTTTTATACTTTGAGTCTGCCTGAGCATGGCAAATAAGCCTGAACACAAACAAAAATGGCATCTTACCCTTTTGGTTCTTAGAAATGATTCAATAGTTTAAAATTTTGATTTCCATTTCTAGTGAGGAGGGATTGGAGATGAGAGGTGACCCCAGCTTTTTCTCATCTTTGTCTGGGAAACAGCCATAGAAAATATCCTAAATTGTAGTTGGGAAACTTCAGGTTAAAAACTTTTTTTTCTGTATGAATGAATACTTTGAACAACTCTTGTGTTGTGATGGTTTGGAGTCTTCTGCCCAGGAGGCTTGTCTGTAGAATGATGTGGGTAATATTTTATTGCATTTTCCAGGTTTTACTGTTCGTAATGGCAGACAATATGTCTATGTTTGTATATTTGTTCCTAAAACTGGGACCAAAAACTGAAATAATAAACAAACAAATGATTCCACCACCTACAGGAAATTCTTTGCAAGACATTTTTTCTGAACTTTTCTTTAATGTGTATTAAGAAAATAAATGCTCTCATGTCTACTTCTGTTTAATGGCTTGCTTTTTCTTATCTATGAAATTGTATGAAATTTCAGTATTATGAAAAATAGCTAACTATGGAATTCGTCTAAGTGTCCCTCAACAGATGAATGGATAAATAAATATATATAGTACATATATACAATATATGCACACACAATGGAATACTATTAGACCTTAAGAAAGAAGAAAATTGTATCACTGTAGCAATATGAACGAACTGGAAGATATTATGTCAGGTGAAATAAGCCAGGTAATAAAGACAAATGCCCTATTTTTTCACTTGCACGTAGATATAAACCTTTTAAATTCACAGAAATAGCAAGTAGTAGAGGCTGAAGTTGGGAAGATGAGAAATGAAGAGAAATTGACCAAAAGATACAAAATTCCAGGAACACACTAAGAATAGGTTTCAAGACGCATTGTACCCCAAGGTAACTATAGGTAATAAATGCATATTTTAAAATCATTTTTAAAATAGGTCTGAAGTGTTCTTTCTACAAAAACAGTGAATATATGCGGTGAAAGGTATGCTAATTATCTTAACATAATCATGTCACCATGTATTGCTACATCAAAATATTACATTGTATCGCAAAATATATGCAACTATTATCTGTCAGTAAATATTAAAAATTATGCCAGGTGTGGTGGCCCATGCGTGTAATCTCAGCACGCTGGGATTTACCAATTTAACAGGAGTCTGTTATAAAATAAAAAATAAAAATGATCTGAGCACATAGCCTCAGTGTGAAATCCCTAAATTTAGTCCTTAGTAACACACCGAAAGATTATTATTCCTTTCCTCAATATTTATTTTTCTACAGTTTTACGTATGAATAATTATAGTGAAAGCTTCTTAGATAGATGCCTACCTAGCTTCTCTTTTCTTTAAGTTAGATTCATGGAAAGGGCATTGCTGGGTTGGCATATGTATTTTTGAGTTTCCCCTCGAGTTTTCCTCTGGAGTGTATGTACCAGTGTTGTATAGAATGTCTACTTCTAGACATCCTCATTACTATGAATCATATCCTCTCAAAGATATTTTCGCCATTATCTTGGAGAATTATATCACAGTTTTAATTTACATCTGTTCCTGTTCTTTTGATTCTGGGCATTATGAAGAGTGTAACAGGGACACTATTTTTGAAATATATTAATGTTCTTTTTCTTTTTGTATTTCCTTTTACACGATTCTTCTCCTATCCTGCCAGAGGCATCTAATGCTTAAGGGAAGAATAGGGCTGTTGAAACAGAATAAAAAGGGAAAAAAGATGTTCAACATTTAGCTTTTGAATTCTAAAATAAGACTTCTGATCTGCATTAAGATAATTGTCTCAAATGATTGGCTCTTTTTAAAGAGCAAATTTGTATTGAATATTATGTTCTGACAAAAAGTCACACAAATCCTAATAGCCCTGCTTGGTGAGTTTTCACACAGTGTGGCCACGCATTGGTCACTATGTACATCAGGGGCAGGAGCAAGATCAGCACCCCATAGTTTCTTTGTCCCTCTATTATTACTCTTGAGCTGAACAACCTCAAATTTAACTTCTATCTGCATAGACTCCTTTTGAATTTTATATAAAATGACTCAATCTGAGGGTGAGGATTTTTATCTGGATATTTTTCACAAAATTAGGTCTAGCCAAGTTATTGTGTTAGAATTATCTTGTTTCAGCTTCACTGATGTATAGTATTTTATTTTATGAATATGTAACAGTTAGTTTTTCAGTATAGGAATGAAAACACCAGATGCCAATTCTTATTACTGTGACTTTTAAAAATTTTAGCTTATAATTGCATGGGTGCTGGTTTTATTTCTCACTTCAGTTTTAATTTGCATTTTCTTAATGACTAATGAAGTTCATAATCTTTTGTATACTTATTGGACATTATGTATCCTCTTTCTGAAAAATATATCTATTCAATTTTTTGGCTTTTTTCTTTTGCCTGTTAAGGTTGCTTCATCAATATTTTTTATTTTTAAATGAAAAAAGAGTAAAAACGATGATGCAGAATTTAAAAACAAAATAATAGGAAATTAACAATGGTTAATATACCATATATTTTTACCTTCAAAGTAATTGATCAGATCATAAGATATAGGCATGAAAAAATTATAAACAGTGTAAGCAAAAGCTGTTTCTTTTGATGAACTAATAGAGATTTTAGTAGTATAATTATCTACCTATCAACCTATCTTTTCTCTTTTCTCCATCTGAATTTTTCTTTCATTTGAGCATTATTTTTTTACTTGTCATTTTTGCATTATTTGTTGTACATTTTGAATCTTATTTACTGTTTCAACTTTTTTAACATTGGGAAGACAATACGATATTTACACATGAGAGTCTGATTTATTTCATTTATGAGTATGGCCTCAAGTTGCATCCATTTACCTATAAAAGCCTTGAGTTTATCCTTCTTTATGGTTGAGTAGTACTCCATTGTACAAAAATACCACATCTAAAATCTTTTTTTTTTATTTTAAAGAGAGTAAAACAAAAGAGGATAAATCTAAGCAGATCAGAACAGAACAATGTAAGCAACCCAGCACTTCACAACAAGGCAATTGGATATTAACAGCAGCTATCATAATGTCTCTTTCTTTGAAATAGTTGAGGTCAGCTTTACACACAATAATGTCAAACATAACAAAATAGAATAAAACCACTCAAGAGAATGAAAGGATTGCAAGGCATTCTGAACCAAATAACCAAAGATGGACAATGGCTACTATATTATCTCATTTTCCATAAAAATTTTGTTTATACTACCATACATATTAAAATCCAATAATACACAACATGATAGAACCAATGGTAATAGAAAAACAAAAGCATGGTAGGACTTCAGAGCAAGATGATATTAAATCAACAATGGCTGCCATATTGTCTTTTCTTCAAAGTAATTATTCATACCATAACATATATTAAGATCAAACAAAACAGAATAAAACCATTCCATCCAATGAATGAAAGTATAAGACTTCAAAGCAATATAATGGTGAACCATGATTACCACAAAATCTTCTGTACTCTTACCATTTTTTACACTAGGAAGACTATATGGTATTTATGCATGTGACTTTGACTTATTTCACTTATGAGTATGGTCTCAAGTTGCATCCACTTATTTATAAATATCTCAATGTGATCATTCTTTATAGCTGAGTAGTACTCCATTGTATAAAAATGCCACAATTTTTTTATTCATTCCTTGGTTGTTGGGTGCTTAGGTTGTTTCCAAGATCTGGCTATTACAAATTGTGCTGCTATAACTTGGGTGCACATATATCACTGTGGTAAGATGTTTTCAGTTCTTCTGGGAATATGCCTAGAAGTAGAATAGCTGGGTCAAATGACCCAGCTTTTTAAGGAATCTCCAGACTGACCTCCACAGTGGTTGCAGCAGTCTACACTCCCACCAACAGTGCAGAAGAGTTCCTTTTTCCCCACAGCCTCTCCAGCATTTGTTGTTGGTAGTTTTGTTGATCCTGGCCATTCTTTCTGGAGTGAGATGGAATCTCAGTGTGGTTTTAATTTGCATTTCTCTAATGACCAGTGATAATGAACATTTTTTTCATGTATTTATTTGACATTCACATTTATTCATCTGAGAACTGTGTGTTCATCTCAGATACCAATTTTTGGATTAGGTCTTTGAATTTCAGGGGTCTGATTTTTTTTTTAAATTCTTTATAAGTTCTAGACAGAAGTCCTTTGTCTGAGGGACAGTTCACTAAAATTTTTTTCTCAGTTTGTGGGTTTTCTTTTCATTCTGCTGGAGATTTCTATGGACATGCAGAAACTCTTTAATAAGATGTGATCCCAGTTATTGATTCTGGAAAGTATTTCCTGTGCAGTTTGGTTCTTGTTCATGAATCCTCTACCAACCCCTATGTCTTCAAGATTTTTACCTAATTTGTCTTCCAACAGATTTATTGTTTCTGTTTTAATATTTAGGTCTTGGATCCATTTAGATTTTAGTTTAGTACATGGTGATAGGCATGGGTCTAATTTTAATTTTTGGCATATGGAAAGCCAGTTTTTGCAGCACTACTTGTTAAAGACTATCATTCTTCCAGTGAACATGCTTGGCCCCTTTATCAAAGATAAGGTGGCTGAGTGTATTCATAGTTGTATCTTCTAGTCTATTCCATTGATCTTCAGGTCTGTTTTTATTCCAGTACCATGATGATTTTATTACAGTAGCTTTGTAGTATAAGTTCAAGTCAGGGATTGTGATGCCTCCTGCCTTGGCTTTGCTGCTTAGAATTGCCTTTGCTATTCTAGCTCTCTTCTGGTTCCAAATGAATTTTAGGAGTGATTTCTCTAGATCTATGATGTATGTTAGTGAATACCACATTTTTTAATCCATTCTGTGGGTGATGGAATTTGGGTCATTTCAAGTTTTAGCTGTAAAAAATTGTGCTTCTATAAACATGGGTGCACATATATCACTGTGGTTTGATGTTTTTAATTCTTCTGGGAAAATACCCAGAAGAGAAATACCTGGATTGAATGGGACTTCCAATCCTAGATTTTTGATGAATCTCCACACTGATTTCCACAGTGGTTGCATCAGTCTATTCTCCCACCAACAGTGGAGAAGAGTTCCTTTGTCCCCATATCCCTGCAATAATTTATTATCAGTTGACCTCTTGGTGCTAGCCATTCTTTCTGGAATAAGACAGAATCTCAGTGTTAACTTGCATTTCTTGAATGACCAGTGATGTAGAACATTTTCGAAAGTTTACTTTCCATTTGCATTGCTTCATCTGAGAAGTGCGTACTCATCTCAGAAGCCCACTTTTGGATTGGGCCCTTAATTTGGAAGGCCTGATTTTTTTCAGTTCTTTGTGTGTTGCAGATAGAAGTCCTTTGCCTGAGGGACAGTTAGCTAACATTTTTTCCCACCCTGTGGGTTTTGTTTTTCATTTTGCTAGTGGTTTGATGTACAAAAGCTTTTTAATATTACGAGATCCCAGTTGTTGAGTTTTTGCAGTATTTCCCGTGCAGTTTGGATTTTGTTCACCAACTCTCTGCCTACACCATGTCTTCAAGATTTCTATCTACCTTGTCTTCCAGTAGATTTAATGTTTCTGATTTATTATTTAAATCTTTGATCCATTTTGACTTTAGTTTAGTGCATGATGATAGACATGGGTGTAATTTTATTCCTTGGCATGTGGAAAGTCAATTTTTTTAGTACCATTTATTAAAGAGACTATTGTTCTTCCAGTGAACATGTTTAGCCCCTTTGTCAAAGATAAGGTGGCCAAATGTGTTTGTAGTTGTGTCTGCATCCCCTAATCTATTCCATTGATCTTCAGGTCTGGTTTTTTTTTTTTTGCCAGTACTATGCTGATTTTTTTTTTATCTCAATAGCTTTGTAGTACAATTTCAAGTCAGTGATTGTGATGCCTCCTACCTTGCCTTTATTGCCCAGGATTTTCTTTACTATTCTAGGTCTCTTCTGTTTCCAATTGAAAATTTAGACATGTTTTCTCTAGGTCTTTGAGGTATGGTAATGGTATTTTGATCAGGATTGCATTAAATCTGTATAACAACTTTGGGAGTATGACCATTTTCACAACGTTGGTTCTTCTTATCCATGAGCAAGGGATATCTTTCAATTTTCTTTCTTTCTTTCTTTTCTTTTTTTTTTTTTTGTCTTTTTGAGACAGGGTCTCGCTATGCAGTTCAAGCTGGCCTTGAGCTCACTTTGTAGCCTAGGCTGGTTTTGAACTCACAATGGTCCTCCTGCCTCAGCCTCCCGAGTGCTGGGATTACAGGTGTGAGCCACCACACCCAGCTAATCTTTCCATTTTCTGACATTCTATTCAATTTCTTTTTTCAGAGTCCTTTAATTTTCAATGTATAAATATTTTACTTCTTTTGTTAGAATGATTCTTACGTATGTCATTTTTCTTGATGATATTGTGAAGGGTGTGGTTTCCCTAATTTTTCTCTCAGTGAGTTTGTTGTTTGTGTACAAGAAAGCTATTGACTTTTGAGTATTAACTTTATACCCAGTTATGCTACTGAATTTGCTTATTAACTCTAGTAGTCTTTTGGTGAAGTTTTTGGAGTCTTCTGTGTAGAGTATCATGTCATTGACAAATAATGATAATGTCACTTCTTCATTGCCTATCCTTATTCCTTTTATTTCTGTCTATTGTCTAATTGCTCTGGCTAACTTTTCTAGAACTATATTGAATAGGAGTGGTGATAGTGGACATCCTTGTCTTGTTCCTGATTTTGCAGTAAATGGTTTCAGTTTTTGTCCATAGAGTATGATGTTGACTGTTGGTTTGTTATAGATGGCTTTTATCAGATTGAGGTATAAACCATCTATTCCAATTTTCTCTAGGATTTATATCATAAATGAATGTTGGACTTTATCAAAAGCTTTTTCTGCATCTATTGAGATGATCATGTAATTTTTGTCTTTGGATCTGTTGATATGCTGTATTAAATTTATTGATTTGTGCATATGGAACCATCAATGCATGTTGGTCATAGTGTATAATCTTATTGATGATTTTCTGCATTCTGTTTGATAGTATTTTATGGAGTACTTTTGATCTATGTTCATTAGGGAGACTGCCCTGTAGTTCTCTTTTGGTTGAGTGTTTCTCTAGTTTTGGTATCAGAGTAATACTTAAAGAAATGAGTTATGGAGAATTGCTTTCCTTTCAGTTCATGAGAGAGTTTGAAGAATATTGGTATTAAATCTTCTGTAAATTTCTTATGGAATTCTTGATGAATCCATCAGGACCTGGGCTTTTCTTTGCTGATAAGTTTTTAATTATATTTTCAATTTCATTAATCGATACTGGGTTATTCAGAAGTTTTATATCTTCTTGATTCAGCTTTGGTAATAATTCTTGCATTTCTAGGAATCTGTCCATGTCTTTTGTGTTTTCCATCCTATGGTAGTAAAGATTTTCAAAGAAGGTATTAGTGATCTTCTGAATTTCCACAGGATCTATAGTGATTTCACTCTTTTTATTCCTCCTTGCATAAATTTGATATTTCTTTTTTCTTTTTTTATAAGTTTGGCTAGGGGTTTATCAGTTTTGTTTATTCTTTCAAAGAACCAACTCTTTGATTCATTAATTCTTTGCATTATTTTCTTAGTCTCAATTACAATAATTTTTGCTCTGATCTTTATAATTTCCTCCATTCTATGAGCTTTGAGCTTGACTTGCTGTTCACTTTCTAGAAGCTTGATGTGCAGCATTAGGTTGGTTATTTGTGCTCATTCTATTTTCCTGATGTGAGAATTCACTGCTATATATTACCCTATCAGAACTGCTTTTATTGCATCTCACAGGTTATGGTATGTTGTATCTGCATTTTAATTTGATTGTAGATATTGCTTAATTTCTTCTTTAATTTCATGTGTGACCCACTGGTTGTTCAGGAGAGTGTTATTTAATTTCCGTGTGTTCATGAAGTTTTTGTGGTTTCTTCTGCCATTAAATTTCAATTTTAGTGCACTATGATTGGATAATATGTATGGGATAATTTCAGTTCTTCTGAATTTACTTAAGCCTATTCTATGGGGTAGTGTATAGTGTATTTTACAGAACAGCCCATGTTTAGCTGAGAAGAATGTGTTTTCTGATGTTGGGTGCAACAGTCTATAAATGTATAATAAATCCAGTTTTTCACATGTTTGATTTAGTTCTGTTATGTCTTTGCTGTATTTTTGTCTAGTTGATCTATCCCTTTGTGGTAATGGGGTATTAAGTTGCCTTGTTACAATTGTGTTCTTACTTATTTGATTTTTTAATGTCTATTAATATTTGTCTCCTATAGATGGGTGCTCCTGTATTTGGTGCACATATATTTATGATTGTTATCTCTTCCTCTTGAATTTTACATAACAAGTATGTAGTAACCTTCTTTATCTCTTTTGATAATTTTTGTTTTGAAGTTCACATTGCCTATAAACAGAATATCAATCCTTGCTTTTTTCTGAGTTTCTATTGCATGCAGTATTATTTTCTATCCTGTGACTTTTAGTCTATGACTTTCTTTTTTAGTTAAATATGTTATATGTTTACAGTATATTATTGGATCTTGTTTCTTGATCATTCTGCCAGTCTGTTTCTTTTGATTGGTGTATTGAGGCCATTTATATTGATGATTATAGCTGAGATGTATTGGCTTATCTTTGTCATCTTATTTTCCTGCTGTTGGTTCTCTGTTTTCCCCTTTTCTTTAATTGCTTGTGCTGCTGGTGGTTTGTTTCTGTTGTTGTTCTGGGAATCATGTTTTGTCTCTATGTAGAATATCTTTTATTACTCTTTCTAGGGTTGATTTGGTGGACATAAATTTCTTCAGTTGTTCTTTGTCATGTAAGTCTCTTATTTCTATTAATTTTGAAAGGTAGTTTTGCAGGTACATCAATCTGGATTGGAAATTGTTTTCTTTCAGGGTTTGAAATACTTCACTCCAAGCTCTTCTTGACTTCAGGATTTGCATTGAGAAATCAACTATTATTCATTTTCCTTTATAGGTGTTTCCTTTATAGGTGATCTGTTTCTTTTCTCTAATAGCTTTTAATATTCTGTTCTTATGCTGAATATCCAGGATATTAATTATTATATGTCTGGGTGTAGATTCATTTTGGCTATTACTGCCTGGAGTTCTATATGCCTTACTTATCTGAATGTCAGATTCTGTTCCCATAATTGAGAAATTTTCTGCCATTACTTCTGCAAATAGTTTTTGATGTCATTTTTGTTGATTCTTGCTTTTTCATTGACACCTATCAATCTTATATTGTTTTTCTTTGTATCATCTTGGATTTATTGAATTGTTATTTCATGATTCCTTGTTATTTTTAAGAGATCTTTCTTTTAATGATCACAAACCACAATCCTGTGTTCTGACTATACTTAATTTTAGCTGGTATTACAAAGCATGCACTACTATAACTAGATATCTTCAGTTATATTCAAGCAGCTTCCCCAGTTTTCAATGGAATTTTTAACTTCCTGGATATCTCTTTGAATTTTGTTTCATGCATTCTATTTCTTTCCTATGTGGTTCATTCCTATCTTCCTGTATTTTTAAAATCTATTTCTTCTGTAGCTCTGCTGAGCAGTTCTTTCATTAGAGTTGTCATCTTTCTTTCTTTCTTTCTTTCTTTCTTTCTTTTCTTTCTTCTTTCTTCTTTCTTTTCTTTTTATGGTACCAGTGATTGAACACAAGACCTTGTGCTTACCAGGCAGCCACTTATGCCACTGAGCTAAATCCCTGGCCCCCTGTCATTTCTCTTTTTATCTGAGAGATTATTTCTGATCTGATTTCCTCTATAGGCTTTGAATTTGTTTCTTTACTTCACTTGCTTTGTTTTAGAAATTTTAAGCTTATGTCTTTCCATGTCTTTTATGTCAATGTCTCCTGTACTTGTTCTGGGTAGAATGAGGGTTTCAGATTTCATTTTGCTTTTTTTTTCTTGTCATTTTAACCTCTTGATTCATGTTTCAGTCTTCTCAGTCTCTCTTGTCTCACCTTCCATCATGTGTGTCTCAGTCAGGGTTCCACTGTCTTGCTGGGTCACACAGTTGCCAGATCCCACAGTGTAGGAGAGGCCAGTCACCTAAATATCTTCAATGGGGATAGATGGGTGAGCCCTGGATTTTTCCTGGACTGACCAGCCTAGGAATATTGATGTGAACCAACCCTTGGCTCATATTGTTACTGTTGCTTCAGATTTTCTAAGGTGCCAGACCTACCTGCCCATGGTGTGTGCTCCAGCTAGGGCCCTACTGTATCACTGGGGGTCTCACAGGCCCACCTGGGGTTGTCCTGGTGGAGGAAGGGCTTACTTGCACTCTCACCAGCCCACTGAGGTCCTACAGGTGGGGTGAGGGGTCCTTGGCTCTCTCACTGACCTGCCAAACTGCTGTGGCTGGGCTCATCAGTTATTTTTTGTTCAATTGTAGGAGCTTTTTGTACATCTGGATATAAATCCTTTGTCAAATTTGTATTCTGTAATTATACTATGCTTTATTTTAATATTGCCTTCTTATTAACAATACTTAATTTTAGCTGGGATTACAAAGCATGCACTACTATAACTAGATATTTTCCCCATTTTTTCCAAAATGCATCCAAAGTTGATTTCTGTGTAAAGTTCAGAATAAAGGGTCAAGATTATTTTTCTTCACATGGATACTCCAGTGACCCATCATTACTTCTTGACACTGGCTCTGAGCTGCAACTTTCTTCCCAACCCCTCATGTAAACCTCTTACAAATTAATAAATGCCTTGTGAGGAGAGGAGGCAGAGAAGGTCAAAATGTCAAGTTCAAGTTCACCTCAATACTCTTCTGGTTTCTCTGAATGTTTTGCTTTCAAGTCTAGGATGCCTTGGTAGTTCTTGGATGGCTTCAAGCAGCTGCTTTAAAAAAACAAAACTTTATAAGTTTTTATAGGTGTTTTTGTGTGAAGTCTGGATTGATGCGAGCTACATTGTTTTAACTAGAAACAGAAATCAAAAGGTAGACTTTCTCATAAAAGATAAATATTTTCTGACTTTTATAAAATTCTCCTTTACATATAAACAGGTTTGATTAATCTATATGCAATAAATTTCAACTACAAATGAAAGGAGAAGAAGAATAACAATACTAGGCAGGAGCAACCATGCCTTAGTAGTCACCAGTAAAGTACCCTTAGAGACAAGACCATCCATCCCATGGCAAATTTTCAGGAATTGCAATGTAAAGCCAATCCCATACAGTCTAAGGCTGCTCTCAACCACTGCCATGGGGCTGCTTAGGCTCCTCCTAGATTCACTGATGAGTAGCAAGGGAAAAAGAAGAAATTTTCTAAGTGGAGCATGTGCCCAAATGAGATGAGGCAACTGCAAATGGAAAGAGATTTAATGATCTTTCATTAGCAAGGTCTCCCTGTCTTCCACTGGCATCACTAGTGGAAACTCAGACTGAGCTCTTTTCAGAATATAAAAGAAGCTTTGTTTTTACTGAACATTATGACAGTTGATTTTGTGAGCAAATTTGTGACTCTATAGCAAGGTAATGTCAACATACCCTACCGCAATAGGAAAGGCAATGGGTGTAACAGACCTAGATTCTCCGTCCTGTCCTGCCCTCTGACTGGCTGTGTGATAGTTGTCAGTTTCCTTAAATTTTCTGTAGAGAGTGAGCAGGTGATTTTATGCATTCCCAAGTTCCTTCCTGGCCCGTGAGTCTAAATATCACAGACAGCCTTCATTCTCTTGAGCATTTGCAGTGAATTTTTATTCTTCCCTCTGCGATGTGATAGAGAGATGAAGCCATTTTTTTAAATATGTACCCATCAGTGGTGCCACTGAATTCCTTAACTTCATAAAGTCAGATCGCTTTAGAATGATTTTTATCTCTCTCAAGTTCTGTGCTTTAAGGCATTGAGAGGGCTTTGTAGGGTAAAAAGTATCCAGAACAGTGAAAGTTAAACACAGTTTCCAAAAGATTTATCAGGTAAATGTTATGGATTGTTGTGATTTAATTTATGGGATTAGTTTGACTTTCAATTACTGGGCATCACATTGAATCACTTTATATTTTGAACTCTGTAACTAGGACTCCTTATACTCGATCTTTCATTTGGAGAGGGATTATCAATAATTAGACACTGTGGCCTTATTGATTAGCTAATCAATACCCACATTAATCACCAGTGGTCTAAAAACAATTCACTCTTTGCATTAAAAGGAATCAGTGTGATCAAATTAGCATCTTTTGCTACAAGGTAAGAAAAAATGTGACTTCCAAAGGGAAGGCCGAGTGAGGATATATATACAGAATTCAGAGTTAGAATTCAACTATTGCTAAATTAAATGATCCAATGAGATGGAAGGAGTAAAGATCTGATTATTTGTGTGTGTATGTATTTTTCTCTGATATTCATACCATTTAGCAAAATATTAGTTATTACAAAAAGTGAGACAAAATGAATATGATATTTCTGATACTACATTGTAAAATGTTCTTCATTTTTGTACTTAGACTAGAAGGCATTTTATGTTGCAAAAAACATCCAGGTGTCTTAGTTGTTCTAGAAAAATGGCAACTACTCATGCTTAATACACTGTGGATGTGATTTGGTAACTGTGGAGAATTAAGACTGTTTCTGTTTTCCCAGGAACGCAGATCACTTCGAGCAGAGTTGCGCAGTGGGAGGGGGACTTCTTTTCTTAGAATTGTGGTTTGTCTGGTTTCAAGCCAAAGTAACCTGGTGATGGGAGAAGAGGGCTTCCCTTGTCTGGTCCACCCTGGCTTGGACCACAGTTTCTCAAGCTGTCACTCAAACCAGTGGCTGTCATACAAGGTCACAGATTTACCCAGTGGATTTTAATAATTTGGTTTTACTTTCATATGAATAATTTATAATCTCAAAAGCATGAGGTTATTATTTATGGTTTTTAGCTGTGAAATAATGAGGCACATAGTTTTAAGCCTTTTTTAAATCACCGAATGGTATCTGTACAGTGGTAAGGAGTTAAAATAAAAGAAGTGGAAGTGGATTTTTTTTTCTTTTAAAGATCATATCAGAAGCAGAAATGATATATTACAGATGAGAATAATACTGGCTGTCTCTTCAAGTTTATCTAGTACAAATAGCACACAATTTCTTTGAAATGGGACCTTCTATCAGCGTTCTGGTGGTTTCTTGAAGTAAGTCATTTTTATTCTCTGAGGAAATAAAAAAACTAACTTGTTTGGTCTTTCAGTCTTGGTTCCTACTGGGAACATGACAATTAAGTATCAATTTTTATTTCCACTTTGGGTTTTAAAGAATAAGAACTATTTTGTCAGTGTAAAAACTTGGAAAAAGTGGATGTATATAAAGAAAAACATCACCTGTTACCTTATCAAACAACTTTCACAAAAGTAGGATAATAATATATAGCCATATCCTAACACTTTGATCTTTTTCTACACTGCTACAGTCTTGAAAATGTCATTCTTAAAGATTATTAAATAGTCTTCTATGTGTATGTTACATAATTTATTTTCTTATTCTTTAATAACTTAATATGTCCAATCTTATTGTTATAAAGAGCTCTTGATGAGAATCATTAACTGTTTGGTTTAGATATAAAACACTCCCCTGCTATGGTTTAGGTATAAAAAAATCTCATGTTCAGGTGTAGGATTTTGGAAGGTAATTGGATCATGAGTGTGTAGTACTTACGAGTGGGTTAATCCACTGATGAGTTTATGTGCTGTTGCGAGTCAGAGCCTGGTGGGAGAAAGAGTTACTGGGTGTGTGACTTGGAAAAGTATATTCTTGTCCCCCAGCTCCTCCCATCTTTCTGTTTCCTGGCTCCACGGATTGAGCAGCTTTCTTCCCTCATGCTCTTCCATCATGTTTTTTTCTGCTTTAAGGCCAACTGACTCTGGGGTGAACCCTCTAAAATCATGAGCCAAAATAGTTTTTTCCTCCTTAAAAGTTGGGGAATACTGAGTATTTTGTCCCAGTGACTGGAATGTGATTAATACATTGACCAAAACTCTTTAATCTGTACTTCTGATTATTTTCTCATAATTTGTTGCCAGGAATAGGGTTATTGAATTAAATAATTTCTCATAGCTTGCATGTATCACCGAGATATGAGGTGTGATCAAAATCTATGGTGAATTTAAAAACTGAACAAAATTTTTACAGTAAAAAAAACATATTATTTCCCTTAAAGATACTTCTCCTCACTTCTCACTTCCAATATACTTATCCCATGTTTCTTTCCAGTTTATGAAGCAGTTTTAGCTCTCTTTCTTGAGTGTCTGTAGGAGATGTGATCAAAGCCAGGGTGAACGATGCTTGCAACTGTCATGCGAGGGAAAGGCAGGCTTGTGAAAGCATGATGTGCTCTCATCTCTTACTGACTAATCTGGCACCATGAGACTTCCGACTCTTCCCCAAAGCCAAAATCACCACTCAAGATAAATATTTTGAATCAACTCAGAATGTTGAGGCAGCCTCAACAGTACAGCTAACGATACAAAAGACAGCTTCCAAAATTAATTCAAGAGATCAGCGGCACTGGATCCTTTACTGTTGTACAATAAGAAAAATCCAAGACATTCGCCATATTCTTCAGTCACACCTCATACTTTTTAAAGTGCAAGTCTATTAACTTGTAGATTCGAGAATGAGTACTACCTTCAAAAAGTTTTGTCACCATTCGTGGTAGCAAATTCCTATAATTCCAGTATTTGGAAGGATGAGGCAGTAGGGTTACTGTAAGTTCTAGGTCACTTCAAGTTTTATAGTGAGTTCAAGACCAGCCTGGACTACAGTGAGGCCTTGTCTAAACAGAGAAAGAAAAGAAAAAAGGAAAAGAAAAGAAAAAAAAGAAAAGAAAAAAAATTGTCATTAATGGGTTTAAAAAATGTGCATCATTGTATTAATTTGCAATTTGTAGTTATTAAGTAGTATTAATGTTTTTTAGCCATTTATATTTATTTGAGAGATGCATATATTTATCCATTTTATTCTTTGTTGCAGTTACCACTTTTCTCATTGATGCGTTACAACTTTCTATAATAAAACATACTGACTTCATTTCCTATTTTTAATTCTATGCATTCATCTTATAACTGAAACAGATTATGTAGGTTCTATAATTACTTTTTAAAATAAATCTAGGTAGAAGTGGGGATATAGTTCAGTGGCACAGCACCTGCCTGGCAAGTGCAAGGTCCTGAGTTCAATTCCTGGTACAACAACGACAAAAAATACGTACAATGCCAAATCTCAAATGATTGTACTTTATTATAAATTTTATAATTAATATCTGTTTATAATCTACATCTTAAATGTATTTAGTAAATATTTATTAACTATATACTACTAATAGTTGTGTACGTACAGCCTTATATCTGTGTATTTGTATATATGTATAGAACAAGTATATATTGATATGTATTTTTGTCCAGCTCATAACTTTTGCTTCTGTAGACAGATAAAAAGTCATCACTTTCCCATAATGACAAATTTTCCCACCAACAATTGGAGACTCATTCCAACATATGTGTGAGGAAGCAAAGATATTTAAGGTAACTCTGTTTCTTAAGCATTTGCAGGGTGGTGAGAGAGATGGAAGTATGCACAATTGGTTTAATGCAAGACAAAATATAGTTATGTGGTAATTTAGCCTGGTGTGAGCCCTTTAAGCCTGACCTGACCTTCACTAAATAGGTAGATCCATGATGAGAAGAAATTGAGACTAAGAACAGGGGTAAGACTGTGGAGTGGAAGTGGGCAGGAAGAAGGGGAAGAAAGGGAATGTTTCAGTTCGAAGGACAACTTGACTGAATGCAGGAAGCTGTGTCATGGAGAAATGGTTTAGAAGATTTCAAGTATATCAGGCATATGGCACAAGTAGAGAGAATTATAAGACCATATGCTAGGACTCTCTGAATTCCAAGCAGACAGATAAAGATTTTAGGTTGCAAGCAATGGGGAGATTTAGAGTTTCTCAGCAGGTGTGTGCCATGATCAGGTTTATTGAGACAAATTCCCTATTACGGGTATGAAGAATGCAAGGAGGGGATGAAGGAGAAATAAGAATTTAAGATAAACCTGGGATACTGATCCTGAACAATTGAAGTGGCACAGCTGAGATTCCCATTCTTGGGAGTGAATGTTCTTGGAGGTATAATATCATGACAAAGCTCTAAATACAGCTTCCGGTTTTAATACTAGAGGAGTGACCCACCCTTTTGCACTCCTCACAGGGCCATTACAAGTGCATTGGTCATGACTGCAGGCTCCTTGGTGGGTCATCACAGTGACTTACTCCACGGCACACAGTAACCTCGGGACCCTGGGCCAGTGTCTCTACTCTTCACAACCTCACTGTCCTTATATGAGTTTACTCCTTTGAGTGGTTTTAAAAATTAAGTGAAACAACGAAAACAAATGCTTTGCAATGTGACTAGCAAACAGTATGTGCTCAGTAAATGCTAGTTATTTAGTTACGGTGAACACTTTGGGTGCTACTTTCAAGAAATAAGAATAGTAATACATCCATGTCAGGTTCTAGCACTGAATATAAAATCTCAGGGTAGCAAATAAAGAACATCTGATTGGGAGTGAATGAAAACTAAGCAACACTATGCCCACTTATTCTGTTCAGATTTTGAGCAGGAGTTCAGCAAATGGACACGGCACCTGGTTTGAAGACAACAATCTGATAGACGTTCGCATGTTCATCTTCTGCTTCCTTGAAAAAGGCTCCAGAGATATGCAATGCAAAATGAGTGGGAGATTTTATGAAGGCACAGCAGGGCTTGGTCCTTTCTCATCAAAATCTAGTTGTATAGTGGTTTTTGGTTTTCTGTACTTAACATTTCCTCTAAGCATTTTCTATTGACATCTGATTCTTTTTGATGGACAGGAAATAGAAAACAAATTTATTTACTTTCTTGGCAATTTCTTATACATCCTAAGCTGCTTTAGTTTCTTGATATTTGAGAAATGGCTTTTGTTTTTAACGTCATAGTCAAAGTATTTGTGGATTTGAACATCAAAAAATATATTAGCACATTGAATAAAACAGGAATGCAACAGTCTATATTAATAATTACCGTGCAAATAAAAGGGGTTACATAAAAAGGAGCATTTCTTTTCCTACGCTAGAAACAAAACTAACATATTATAGACAGAATCAGGATTGACAAAGCTAAAAAACCCACCATTTTGTAATCACAAGGAAAGAAGCACTAATAGATGTTAAGTGGAATGGGTAAAAATTTGATGAGGGACAGATTTCAGAGTTTCAAAGGACAGTTTAAAGCATCTCCCCAAATTATTCACTACTTACATAAGGAAAATGATAACATTACAAGGAAGCAACTGACAGATGCCACCTTCACCAGCTGATCAAAGTAAGCATCATCGTTAATAGGACACAGCAGTATCACCAACCTCCTGATGTGATCCCCTGGGAAGTGCACAGTATCATTTTGTGCTATTACTGCCAAAAAAATTACATAACCTGAATCTAACCTAATCACGAGAAAACACCATACAGATCCAAGTTGAAAGATGTCCTACACAGTTCCTGGCCTGTTCCTTTTAAAAAAATGTCAAGATAAGGTAAGGGAAAGAAAAGCTGAATAACTGGGTTAAATGAGACTAAAAAGACACAGCACCTAAATGCAAGGCGTGGTTTTGGACTGGATCCTAAAATAAGGGGAGAAACTGCTGCACAAGGTATCAATTGAGATAACTGGTGAAAGCTGGAGTGTGACATGAAGATAATAGTGGTATAACAATGTCTATTTTCAAATTTGATAACTGTCCTTATATACATGACATTCTTTTAAAATTTTTTTATAAATTTTCTTTTAAATTCCTGTTTATCAGTGCATGTTTGTACTACAGAATAAAGATGTTTGCTTTGGGAAATTGGTATTTGCATATAGTATATCTTGATCACTTTCTATTCCCTTATCTCCCTCCCCATGATAACATTGGTTCATGAAAAATGCACTGAAGTTTTAATAAATAAAGGGAAATTATTCAACTTTCAAAGAGTTAAAAATACTACTACTAATACTAATAGTAATGCGTAGATATATATGTGTATCTGGTTGACTCTGCTAGTTTGAAAATGGAGGCATAGTTAGATTCTGCCTTGACATCGGTTTTGGAACTACCTTTGGCTAAATGATTAAATATCATTTTAAAGGGATGGAGATTTTTTGCTTTCTGAAAGTAAAATCAGAATTCAACTTCTTTTTACATTACTGGTCTTAAACATTTTGCTTTCCATAGAAAGTATTACGTGTGTACTTTTATAGTTTGTTGTTATTAAAATAACAACAATAAAATAGAGTCTTCAAACTTAAGGATTTATATCTTTTTTTTATCAGAAGAATTTTATTCAACTAGCCTTATTGGTAATTCTTTATTGTTCATTCAATAGATATGGCTCCCAGTAGAAGAAATCTGTCTAATTTTTTTCATCTTGATATTTGACTATAATGTGCTCAACCAGGTAGGAAAATATAAGTGTAGAAACTCATCCAAATAGATAAAATTGGCTATCTAAATTTTTTTAATATTACAAATATTAGGCCTACATTCTGGGAGAGGCTACATTTCAAAAAAAACTCAAAAATGAGGTAAGATGTTCTAATATATCTGATGACAAAAGCATCCCAGTAACTTCAAAAGAGCATGTCTTAGGAAAGAGGACTTGGTTCCAATCTCAGCTTAATTACAGTGATGTTGTGTTCATGAGCAAACTGCACTGGACTGCTGGCCCTTCCTTGCCTGAGGTCTCTGGTCTACTTTGCAGCTTAATGCTAATCATTAAATGTGAGAAGTGCATAGCATAGCTTTGACTCGGAGTAAAGACTCAGCAACTGTTTTGTCTGTTAACTCTCTCACTCAATTCTTTCACAGTTGAGCAAGCCAAGGGCCTTGCTTCATGGTCCTTCCTGTGGGACAATGGGTACATACTGGTTAAACAGGTAGACTCTTTGCTCTAGACCGGGGCACTTCATGAGCACACACAGATGCTTCTTTAGGAGCCATAGGGTCTGTCCAGTGGGAGTTGTCTTTAGAGTTAGAATCAACCTTGAAATTTCTCATCACTTGCCAAAATCAAACATGATTTAAAAATCCCTCTTCTCAAAATGGAGAGACTTGGTTTGGATCTCAGATCTTTCAGAAAAAAGACACTGGGAGCCCAGGTCTTAGGATAAAACTGGTGGTAGTTATACACTGGCCATTGCAGACAGAAAATTGTTGGAAGCTGGTTGACACAAGTGCTCTGTAAGTCTACCTCAGTTCAGGGTATTGGCACCTCCGAGTGTGAAGGTATTAGGCATTAAACACATGGTAGATTATTATTCCTGGCTTATTTTGTAGAATATGCGATTGGATTTAGTGGACAGTACTATGTTCTAGTCCTTCACTTTTATTATTCTTAGACTCATGTAATTTACTTCCCCTTAATTTAGTAGAACTTTTTTGTTTTCAGAATAATATCTAAAATGAAAGATTAAAAAAAAAATCTCAAACACCTGTCCTTTAGTAAGTCTAGATGTAATGAACATATCTCTTGTCATTTGTTTATACCACTTGTTTTCATGACTCATAATGACTTCAATTAAGATTTAAATTCAGCTCACTTTCACTGAATTTTTCCTTATGTTCTGGAATGCAGACTGGAGAACTCCACCGAAACTATATTTAGCATGTATTTCCCAATAGCAAATGTTAATAGTCACTTTCCCCATAAATCGGATCCGTCTTTGGAAAATAGTAAGCTACTCACCAGTCATAATGATAAAACTGAGCTTGTTAATTAATGTAGCCAATTTACTAATTGAGCCCTTAACCACATGAGGCTTAGCTTAAGACAAAGGAATATTTTGGATATTCAGTTTGAATAAAGCCGTAACATTCCTCCAGAAGCTAGTGACAAATTATTTCTTTTCTGTTAGTTTTATAGTGTTGCCTTAAATAGGTAAGGTATTTGCTTTACCTACATATTGTTTTATTCTGATGCTGAGAATTTGTGTCTTGGTAGCAATTAGGTTGAGTTAATCTATATGAGTTAATCCTAGCTTGATTCAATTCTGAACTAAAACCAGTTTCAACTTGGCTCGAGTCCATCTTTCTAGTTTATTGTTAGTGCATTGGCAGTCAGCACACAGGAAGACAGACTCCAGCCACGGAGACCCTACTGATCTGTAATGCTGAACATGCTTGCTCTGATCCCAGGGCAGTGTATGTGTGCGAGTCCCCTGTGTGCCATGAGTGTGGCGTGAGAGCCCATTGTTTCTGTCTGAAAGTTCTTAATAATTTTTGAAAAAGGGTTCATACTTTCAATTTTTTTAGTATATCCTGGAATTATATAGAAAGTTTTGGGTGTATCCATGGTACCTCTGTGGTTATTGACATAACCACTTTAATAACTGTTATTTTCTGGTGCAAGGTTTCTTTTTTCTTCTTTTCTTTTCCTCAAGCGACTTTGGCAAATGCACATGAGTCTTCTGAAAGCAGGTTTCCTTCTTTACAGTATTGTATGTAGTGGGATTTATGTCCTGAAAGGAGTGATTTGAAGATAAAGTCACAAAAAGTTAATTGACATTGAGGCTGAAAAATTTGTTAAAGTTCTTCTGAGTTGACAGAATTTATATGCACAGTGGATGGGACTGTGATTTTTGTCAGGCAGAAAATAATGATTCTCTTGAACTTTCTGCACCAAGGTTACTTGTTTGTTGTCTCTTAAACATATATTTCTACCTTAAAGTTTTGAGGACATAGTATAAAAGAAAGAATTAATAATTTAGAGGGCCCTTCAATTCTGTGATTCTACCATTCCTGCTAGAAACACAATAATAGCTGCTGTTTACTGAATGTTTACTATGTGCCTGGCACTTGCCATACGTGTTATCTTTCACTGATTCATTTAGTAGCCCTAGGAGGGAGAGCAAGTGTTACCATCTTCACCGCACCAATGTGCAAATGGAAATTTTGAAGAAGACGAGTTGAGCTTTCAGGACTCAGACTGACAGGCTGACTCCTAAGCCCTTGGGCACATCCATGGCCCTTTATGGTTTCCCATCAAATAATTAAGCATAGAGCTAACCTTGGAGTCTAGGAGGGACTTGCCCAGGGAGTTGAATGTGAGAGTGACCTAGCTGTGACCCTCCACCCCATTGAATGCCTGGCCCATTAAGCTGATGTGGTGGCCTGGTGTCTTCTTTCTCCACCTCTGTATTCCACAGGCTCAAGCTGCTGGCTCAGACAAGAGGAATGATTTTCCTGAGAAAGGATTATTCCTCCTCACTATGCCCATGCAGTGCCAACACTGCTCAGTGAGGTGTTAGGAGGGCCTTTTCCTGTGATCCCAGGATTCTTCCTGAAGTGTTGAGGTGAACACTGGGAAGGAGCTTGCTGAGTCTCCTTTCCCTGTTGGGTCCCTTCGTTACTATTACCTGGGCAAATTTTCTTGGGAGTTATAGGATTGATGTTAGCCTGTTTACCGTTGCCAAAACACACACACACACACACACACACACACACACACAGAGTTGAGGATAGCTTTCTATTGCAGAGAACTCCTTTGCATTTCCATTTATTGTCCATTTAATTAAAAGAATGGAGAAAATATGCTGCGGTGGAAGCATATATTCACTACGTTAGAGAAATAACTCATTCTTACAACAGGAATTACCCCTGTCAAATCAATGAAGTGGGGTCACTGAGCACATAAATTCTGTTTGTGTGATTTTAAGCCAGCAGAAATAGATAATGTATCTCTCCTTAAAAAACAAAAGTTTAATTGGAAATCTGGAGCAGGCCTAAACTGTCACTACTCTCTGGCAAGAACTCCTCATATCGTTCATGCCTATTTACTCTCCCTTAAAACACTCCAACAATTTTGAAGGTAAAAGGAACCAACTGGTCTTTTCAAAAAAAAAGAAAAAGAAAAAAAAAGGTGTGAAAAACTCACCAATATTCAGTAAGCTCCATTTTTAAAATTAAGTAAAAATGTAGTGAGCTCCATTAAATGTTATGCAGCTATCATATTGCTAATGCTTCTGGATGCTGCCTTATTCTGAAACAGTTTCCTCGTCTGTGTTAACCAAACTAATAAAATGCCTTCCACCTACTGAAGTCTCTTACAAACTGTGCAAGTCTTTTCCCTTTGAACATCTCAATTTCTTCTAAAATTGCTGTTATGCATTTGAATTTTTAAAATTAATTCATATTCATAAGATACTGCATACATTTAACAAAGTTTACATCAAAATCTAAATGGAAGTTTCTTTTTTGTTGAGATATTGAAAAACTGTTCTGAAATTCTGGAAAAATAAGACAATAAAATAGGTATTATCTCAAGTCAATAGCTAAAGATATATTTTTAATAAATGGTGTGGAAAAACTGACTTCTTTTTCAGAAAAAGTAGATACAGTCCTAGTTAATATTTTATGCAAAAATTGATTGCATGTGGATTAAATGTACAAATAAAAGGCAAAATGATAAAAAATTTAAAAGAAATTATAGATGAAAACCATGAACTCTTGGCAAAACAAGGAACTTCAAAGTCTGACTGAAGGCAGAACCATGAAAGCAAAGAGAGATGCTGGTATATTTGAATTTCTGGAATGGCAAAGTAGAGGATAAACTCAGGCAAATACAAAGGATACAGGTGTTGCTACATATGACAAAATGTAAAAATAAGGAGCTCTTTCCAGTGATAACAGGAACATTATCCCTCTTATTTAAAATGTGCTGTAGATGTGAGCAGAAAATTCAATAAGCCAATAAAATGGGCAATAAACAATTTAAATTTGTTCATTGTGATTTGTAAACAAAGATACAAAAACAAAACGACAAACCATGTTCAACCATAGCATTGATAATATCCAGCATAAATCAAGAAAAAGGCAAGAGACATGTCAGACTTGAATTATTGGAGGGCATACATTCTGACTTAGCAAAACTATTTTTGGAAATGTTTCTTAAATAAAATGATTGGACATGTCCCAAGGTATTTTTATTGAATTTTAAAAATACAGTGAACTATTGGAAATAAATTCAATGCTGCTTGGCAATAGAGGATTGGTGTAATTCTACAATGAAATACTCTGCAAACATTTAAGAATGTTGATATGGCTGTATATTTATTGAAAAGGCAATCTCACTACTCTTGGGCAAGAAGAAAAAGAAACAACACAATATATAAACTATTTTTTGTTGTTACTGTATTCATATAAACTTAGGAAGAAGTTGGGCATAGTAAAAATCTAATTATTAGTAGCTATTACCCTTGTGGGTAATATTAATTTAGAAATAATTTGTATATTTTGTGCTTTCAGCATTTAAAAAAGTAATTAAACAAAGCTCTATTTTTAAAAAGTTGACAAATATCAGTGAGGATGTGGAGGAAAGAGAACACTTCTCGTTGTACACTATTGGTAAGGAGGTAGGTTGGTGTAGATTGGAGAACAAAATAAATGTTTCTAAACAAATTAAAAATGGAATCACCATATGAACCAGAGAGCTGTCTTTTGGGCATATAACTAAACAAAAGAAAACTGTCAGGTGATAAATGTTAATTTGTTTCATTACAATAAACATTTTGTTACTTATATGTATTCCTGATATAAATACAAACAACATTCATTTAAGAATTATAATGGGCTGGGGATGTGGCTCAGTGGTAGAGCTCTTGCCTTGCATGTACAAGGCCCTGGGTTCAGTCCCCAGCACCACAAAAAACAAAAAACAAAAATTATAATAGTAAGACTCATTAAGTAGAAGTAACATTTCAAAACACTAAAATGGTTATTGTTTGGAGGTAGGTTTATAGCTATTTTAAAAGTTCTTTATTCCAAAATTCATATACTAAAAAATGTTTGTATTATTCTTATATTGAAAAAGCAAAAAATATTGTAAAAGAAACAAATAAAATCTATATATAAGTGCACACGTAAAATGTGTAATATTCTTGTTAGCACCATTCATGGGCTGCAGGGAAGAGAACAAGAAGCCAGACACTTCCTGTGAGTCAGTGCCATGTGCGGCCGAGGGGAGGACAACCAGGCACCAGCCCCTCCCGATGAGTGGGCTGAGACACAAGAAGAGCCATGTTTAACACTCTTCCCCACCCCGTGAGCAACCAGCTGATCCAGAGAAACACAGGCTGAGATGATAGCTATTGAAGCAAAACACAGCTTAATGCTTGTAGTGTTTAGTGTTTTACTGACTGCAGGCCTAAGGCTGGTAATCTGATCATCTATTTAGAGGGTAACAATATATAATGTAGCATGTATGGGGGAATCTCCTTCTGAGTGGTAACCATTGTTAATTCCCTATTACCTTGTTTTAAAGTCCTGTATCATTTTCATTGTTTTGCTTGGTAGGGATTTAGTTTATCTTGTTTGATTTTATTATGTCTGATGGCATAGGAAGCTGTTTCAAAGGCAACATATATTATGGTAGCTATTTTGGATTTACTATTATTTTGTTTTGAAGTCCTGTATTATATTCATGATTTAGTTTTCATTGGTTCTATTCTGTTCTGTTCTGTTTGATTTTCCTGTTTCTGATAGTATGGGCAGCTATTTTGAAGACAACAAGAGGCATTAGAGAACTGTTGATTTCCTATGATCTTCTTTTGAAACTCGGTATCATTTATACTGTTTTGTTTTGATTGGCTTTATTCTGTTTTATTTTGCTTGGTTTTATTCTCTTTAAAAATAAAAAATTTTAAAAAATTGTAATATTACATAAATCTTAATAGTGGCTATTTCTTTTCCTTTGCCTGTATTTACTAACTTTCAAGCAGTTGTATTGTATGTATAATGAGATTATGAAATAAAGAAATTAAATTTATGGACTTTGATTGCAAAATCTGGAATAAAAAACCAAAGTAATATGTGTATAAGTAGTTTTAGGGAGGGAAAATTTATTTTGAGGATTTTTTTCAATACTTTTCCACATAATTTGGGGCCTTATAGAATGATGAAACTCCCAGGCTGGGCACCCTTATTGCTAACCTGAATGTGGGTTTTGATTCCGGCCCTTTACCTTGGATTAGTTTCACTAAGACAGGCCCAATGTGTTAATGTTGAAAGTTTCAAACCAGATTGACTATGGGTTGGAAAGGATTTTTAAATTTGGGATTCTGGGAATCCAGTACACAGCCTAGGATTTTGTCTCTGCTGGGTTCCTGTAACATTCCAAGAAGGGCCTGAGCTTTTCATTATTTCTGGACAGTGATGGTGTCATTGAAAGAATTTTCCTTAGGTCTCAGTTCCTAATGTCATATTTTGTGCAGTTGCCTGGTTTAGTTGATGCCTGTAAGTAGTAACTGTAAGGCTCTTGCTTCTATTAAGAGGATGAATGTTTTAACCAAGCATCATCAAAGTTTCAACTTGTCTTCCGTTCTCAAGTTAACAGTAGAGGGGAAACCCCAACTGCACTCTGAATTCCAGCATCCCTTCTCTCTCTGTTGGCTTTCCACCTCCCACAGTTGTGTATTTATTATAACAATCTGTTCATTCATGATGTATACACACCTTAAATTGTCTAGTATCTCTTTTGTGTTTTTCAATGCATACATCCAGGTATGCTTCTTGGGGCTAGGATTCACACACTGTAATTCTTACAATTCTTTTTCACTTAAAGAGAGCCCTGTACAGAGGGTGGACTACTGACGGAGGCCCGAGCTCTAGCTCCTAGTCACCTTCCTTCTCTGAGGCTGTTTTGTTTTTTTCTAGAAATGAGGGGTAGGACCATATTCAGAATTTTGAACAGAAGGCCTGCAGGAGCAGAGTGGGTAACAATGATGAAGGAAGCTGGCTAGCTCTAATTTTTTTTGTAGTGCTAGGGATCAAACCCAGGGCCTTCTGCATGCCAGGCTGGCAGTCTACCACTGAGCTACTCTGAGATTAACTTTTCTCAGAAAACATCCAGACTTCTTGACCAGCTTCCATCACACTGGAGAATGATATGGGCACTAGGAACCATTGTATTTTGCAAGAAAAACCATAGTGCAAAGACAATAATAAGTGGCATCTGATGCTGCACCTGGGTGTTGGGGTGCATTGGTTATTGCAGGGAGTGTGGCAAACTGTAAGCTTGTGACAAGTGCCATCCAGTTGTTTGGTGCCATATTGAGACAGAGACCAGTGTTACCAGGTCCTCAAGAAGGTTCAGAAAATCCAGATGTAAGGGTGTTTACATTAAATCTTATTTTAAATGTTGACAGATACTATAAACACATTTGAAAAGCAGTAGAAGGCGAACGTGTCTGGCATCCTCATCCAGCCTGGGATGGAGGTTCCCATTTCCGGCCTCTGGGTGCTCCAAGTGCTCAATTATTCCACTCTACCTGTGGAAGGAGCTGCTGCATAAACACAGAGAGGGCTCCTACTGAGTCCATTGAATTTATTTTTCAGAAAACGTCCCTTTATCAAGAGCATCATTTAGGATATTGACATTCCTTCCAGCGTCATGAAGGATGAAAATGATGATGCCTACAAAAGCAGCTTGGTACTAATAAAAGTCTGTGCTTTCCTATCTTCTTAAGCTACAGACAATGAGAGCTGGTAGGATGGAACAGGGAACATGGATGGTGTTTGTCACAGACATCACTGGCTGCCCGGAGGACATGTGAGAACAGCTGCAAACAGACACTCTGAAGAAATGAAGGGAATCTGAAAGTGGCTAGCTGGTGAACAAAGGAGCCTCTCTTTGATTTGTCCTCAGTGAGGCATCAGGAACGATGCTGTTTTTCTCATAGGCATCTCTGCCTTTAGGATTGAACAGTTGTTTTCAATTTTAACAGTTACATTGCATGCTTTCATTACACCATTGTCTAAAATATCGCCGAGGCCCTAACCGTTATAATTTATCTTTTGTACTATATAATTTGGAGCTGTTCAGGCCGGAAAAGAACATCTGTACTGAGAGGTTGAACTCGACACAGTTTAGAGTTTTACACTGGCCTGTTCTAAGGTCAGTTTCCTCATAAACTTCGTTATCACTGTTGGTTTTATTCATTCTATTTGACATATTAAGCTTCTGTATCTTGGCATAAAGGACACAATATTGCAGCATATTGGCAAGCTCATTTGCTTTTCCCAGCTAGTGTTGTGTCCAAATATCAATCCCCAGGGAAAAACATGTGTATATCGACTGCAGGAAAATGAAGCTTAGCAGCAGGTGGCCTTTTGCTGCCTAATGAACACGGCAATCTGTTACTATCACCACGGTGCTTTTCACCAGACAATTAGGCAACTAAGCATGTAATTATTCAGGCCAACGAGAAGAGGCTCTCCTCTAATTTCATCTTTTCATTGCTGTTTACTCACCCACACTCCCCTCATTAGTGAGAGATTTTCCAGTCTATGCTAATTGGTTTCAATAACATTCATTTCAGTTGAAAGAGAATGATTCTGTTAATTGAGAATCGAAAGAATCTTTTCATTTTAAGTGCGTCCTGCTATGGAAATCTGAATGCTCTCAACAGGTTCGAGCTAATGAAATTAAGTCACACAGCCATTAGTGGTGTAATAGAAATAAAGTAATTTATTTTCACTGAAGCATGTGCTATAGGTCCAGAACAATTAATACAGCTTGAGAAGAATAGCAACTTAGAAAAAAAAATAGAGTGAGTATAAACAAGATGATTTCCCTTAGAATAGCCTGTTTAATTCCTGGTTTAAAACCCTTCTCCATTCAGTGCCACTTTCAAAGCAGTCAAAGCGAAGAGAACTCATTTGCAGAATGACACATATATGATTATACTAATAGTGTGTGAAATGCTGTGCTATTTCCTGCAGCCTCCAGTTAGACATATCCAAACGATGCCATTGGTTCACTGTGTTGAACGTTTTAAGCTGAATGTTCTTGTAAAATTTTTTACAGCAGAACAATTAACCACACTGTGGGTGTTTCACCTTTTACCACGTTGTGTCAGCATATTCACATGTGTGTGATTTAGAACCCTACTAAGTCCTACGAAGCAGTTTTTACAGTTTAGTGGCTCTTGGAATCCATCGTAGGTATGATATTCAGGTACTGCACTGGCAGTTCCAGGAAAGAGCAGGGACAGAATTTTAAAAATGAAGAGCTAACAGATGGATTTATATAAAAATATCCCTTCAAATAAACTATCAAAAAAATCTTAAGAGTAAATGAAATAGAAGTCTTTATTTTGTGCTGCCTTTCTATACTGACAAAATATTCCCAATTAGAAGACTAGTATATTTTCTTGCCAGCAAGAATTTATTTATTTTTAAGGTAAATCTTTCCCAGTTTCAGAGGGTGAAATATTGAATATATTACTTTCACACATACAAAAATGTAACTATATCATGACACTCTTACCAAAATCCTCATATCTTATTTAGTTGTTATTTTTTTAATAGAATAATCAATATGAAACCATTTGGGTTGCTGTCAGACTAGATGCCTATGTATAAAATTCCCTTTCCTCCTCAAGCATAAGAACCAGAATTCTGCTGTGGCTATTAGTATTTCTAGAAGCTTGTGTGGATGGATGTCGGTTGATGGGTGGGTATGTGGGTGGGGGTGGCACATTATGCAAATGTTATGTCTTTTTTTAAAGTTAGATTCAAAAATGCATAATAGGGACAGACTTACAAAATAATACACTGCATAGTGCTATGAATATTTCAAAGAATTATTTCTTTATTTGTGCATAGCTCAGAGTGCTGACATTTGATTTATAACTGCATGGATGTACCTGGGGTTGCTAAGGTTACCCAATTTCATTCACCCATAGATATTTGAGATCTACATAATGCCATCACATCCTCCACTGCATTTCAAAGTGATGTTGATAAATGGTGCCTTCCTTAGATGATATTTCCATTTAGATGTGATATATCTCATGATTTCTGTCTTTTAAAATATTGTGGTTGATGAAATTTTACATTATGTGCATACACAGAAAGCAGGGATACATATTTTTTCAGTTTTAAAGATTCAAAAACCTATGAGTGGGTTTCCCCTCCCCCTTTCCCACCCTGCACCTATTCCCATATGTTCAAGTTTACTGTGACTAATATTGAGTTCCTTTTTTTTAAAGAAAAAAAATCCTCACATTATTGTTTGTCTTATGTTTAGAGATATAACAAAAGACTGGCTAGTCACCTGCAATCATTCTTATGATGTCTCATATCTTTGCAACAAAAGCCTAAGTTTTTTTAAAAAAAATGAAAACATCTTTTGAAGTTTTGATAACGAACCTACAGAAGTTATTTTTCCCAACAGACCTTTTTAGAAGTAACTCTCAGAAAGTTTTATGCATGCACAATACACATAAATATGTATAAATATACATGTATAGTTTTAATATGTGTTTTCTTATTGCTTACAAGTGATCATTGACCTTTTAGCTTGTAATTCATCCCAGTCCTAAAGAGATCTGGTTCGGGCTCTCTTAACTTCAAAGGAATGAGGGATTAGATGTATGGCAGAAGACATTTAAAAACTCAGAATACCTGTAAATTTTTGTGAGGAGAGTAGATCTGGCTCCATGGGGCAATAAAGGTGGTGGTGGAGAGAGATGAACACATATGAAAAGCCATGAGGTCTAGCTCATGAAGGACTAATCTATAGCTTATATTGTTTTTTTTCTTCCTAACCAGCTGGGTTGAGTTCTGTAAAATTAGTTTTTTACTTCTCTCATCTGAGTGAGAAAACAGGTAAGGAAAAGGCTGCAATGATGAAATGCAGGAAGGATTTACAGGGGGCAGGGCTAAGCCTTCGGGCTATGCTCTTTGGAAGGGAACAGACAGCCTGTTTAGGAGTAAATGATGGGGCATCAAAGTGGGTGGAGTATGTAGGTGGTAGGAGAAGGACTGGGGAAAGTCACTGGGAAGGGGCAGGACAGGGAAAAGGGCTGGGAGTGGGAAGGGATGAAGAGGTGGACATTCCAGTAGGCTGAGGGTAGTTTCATTGGGTGACAGGGTTAACCTATACTTCGTGAGCTTCTGTGTTGTGAATATTTTCAGGTTACAACATGGCGGCCTGTAATATTGCCCTGTTTGGTTGTACACTGTTATAATTAGTTTGAATTTGGCACTAACATTTAAGTTTTCACAGAAAAGTTACAATATTTGGATTCTTCTGCAAAATCAGAAGATCTGGTGTTGTTGGATCCGCCTTTCCGGATGGAGTTTGGGGTAGAAGGCATAGATCCCTGCACAGATTCTACCTCTTCAGGTGGTCATGGGAACCCTGCCTCCACCCAGCCTCCTCCCACTATCACACCTAATTCCTCTATGCAGTGAGTGTGTTCCTGCCTGACTCCTGTACTTATGTGTCTTTGCAATTCTTGGTTCTGCTTTGTGCCTAAGGCCTGGCAGATAGAAGATAGTTAATAAATGTTTGCTGACTGAATGGAAGAGACACATTGTATTTTGCACACAGTCTGTTCTCTGTGGGAGATTATGAGATCTTGTAGGGTAAGGATATCTTCTTATCCATTTTTTTTTTGTGTGTGTGTATGTGTGTGTGTGTGTGTGTCACCAGTGCTTGCCCAGCTCAGCAAACATTTTTAAAACAGTTGCTCTCCTCATACAGGAAAGAATTGTACAAATGAGAGTGAAGGACAGCGGGTCTACTAAACTGGTGATCAGGAAGAGCCAGCAAGATTTTGGAAGCCCAGGCCAGGATGCAAAAGGGCACACTGCTACCCCCCAGGTTTCTGGAGGCCCCACCTTTTCTTTTTCTGGCTGTCCCTTCTACCTTTGGTCTTGTCTCTGGCTCCTTCTGTTTAACCTTAGCATCGCTTTTTACCCTACTCTGCTCCTTTATCTGCCCCTCCCCACAGTCTAACTCCTCTTTCCTTCATTTTCCTATACAGCCATTTCCAAACTGGTGATGCCCATTCTGTCCTTTTCTGTCACACATTTGGCATTTAAAATGGAGAAGGGATAGATATGATGGGGCATAAGAGGAAATGACTGTAATATTCACCTTTACCGTTCAATGCATAATTACTGAACAAAAGCATGTGTCAACAAAATTGTTTAGGGTGACAGGCCCTGGTGTCTTGGGCCTTGGGTTTGTGTTCTGTCTCTTGTTAGCAAGATGACATTGGAGGAGCTGCTTATCCTCTCTGGCCTCAAAGTTGTCATTTGGAAAGTGAAAATAATAATAGCACCTACTCATAGCATTGTTGTAAAGAACAAATGAATAAATACATGAACACTGCTTGTAAAACTACTGGCATATAGTAAGTAGGTGCCCAGGAAATGATTGATACTACTATCTTAGTCACTTGATTATCCTCATTCTCAATAGCTTTGGGTGGTTCCATGACTACTAAATTATCAGTTACAAGAATATTTTCTTTCTAAATATTTTTTTGGATTTTTGGGGATAATAAAACACACCCTTTACACAGAATGTAATTAGACTTGATTGAATAAGGAGAATTAAAAAATAACAAATTTATAATACTTGTATACAAAGAGTTGTCTGGATATTCCTGGCAATGCATCACCCCCTCTTCTAGAAATCTCTCCAGTGACCTTTTTAGGTACAGGTCCAGAGTTCCTTATTTGCAATTCTGAAATGCAAAAAGCTCTGAGAAACTAAAATTTTTTCCATAATCTTTGGCAATAAAATTTGACCTGCATTTGATAGCCAAATGCATCATGAGCTGGCAAAAGGCTATTTTCAGTTTTTATCCTACTTAATGTAAATATTCTATGTTTTCTGCAAAAATTAACATTCTTTATTATGGGATATTGTGCCAAACCCCATTTGAAATGCTACATGATAAATGATATATGGACTGAATTATGTTTCTAAAATCTGAAAACCCCTTAATGCCAGAGAGATTTGTGTCCAGGGATTTGTGGATCTATATGAGCTCTTGTTTGAACCAGAGGGACACTTCTCTTAAAAATCCAGTTTTTCCTCCTCTATTTCAAGCACAGTTCTCCAGATCCCTCAGCTGTTTAATCAGTACTTGCGAACACTCATCTATTTGCCATGCAGCGTTCTAGGCTCTCAGACACAGGGAAGAACAATGGACCTTTATTTTCATAATCCTCATATTATTACGTGGAGAGATTAGGCAAAGGGATAAGATCATCTCAGTACTTGAAGAAGATAAAATAATGGAGAATTTCTCTGTGTGGTGGTAGTTGTGTGTAGTTGTTTTATAAAGGCTAACAAAGGAAGGACTCTGTGGAGAATGACTTGAGCAGAAACGATAAAAGCAAATCAACCACGCAGAGAAATGGATCAAGGTATTTCAGAAAGAGCAAACAGCAAATGGAAACTTTTCCCTAACCAGAATGAATTTGATGTATTATTAAAGTAGAAAGATAACAAGTGTGTGGTGGGGGACACCTCTGCGCCCCGATGGAGACGGGTGTGGAATGGGGTCAGAGGCCTGCGGAAGAAGGGCCTACAGGGCGTGGAAGGGCTTTGGCTTTATTCTATAGGCGACGGGAACTGCTGGAGGCTTTTACGCATGGAAGTGATACAATGCATTTTGTTTCTACAAAAGATCACTCTGTCAAATGACTACTACGCATTTGCCTGTCAGTATTTGTGGAATGAATAATTTATTTATATAGTTGCATATTATGTACAATGGGTAGATCATCTGAAATTAACAGAGTCTCAACAGTGGCTTTAACAAAAGAGTTTATTTCTAAACTATCTGGTGCCTAGAAGTGTTGGGTGGCCCATCCACGACTGATACAGAGGAGGAGCTAGACGAAGCACTCAGGGTACAGTGCCCTTTAAGCTCCCTCATCCTCTCTCCCCAGGTATAGCCCTCATTTTTATGGTCCAAAATAGCAGCAAGAGCTTGAGCCACAAATCTCTCTTCCGGGCAGCAATACAGATCAGGGGAAACGAGCATGTACAAATCATCCTTTAAGGAAGGTTCTTGGGAAAGAGGACTTCTGGCACCTCTGCTTACCTCTCACTGGCCAGGACTTAGTCACCTGTTCACACTTAACTGCAAGAAAGACTGGGAATTGTTCACTTTTTTCTGGGTAGCTTTTTATTCAGCCAGTACTCGGGAGTTTTCTACTGCAGGAGAAGAGGGAGCACAGAAACTAAGGGCCATTTAGCACATAATTGGTGGCATGTAATTTTATGATCTTTCCAGATCTCAGTTCATTAAAGCTAGAAGCCAAGCTCTCTTGTGGCGCCGGTTAGAGCAGTCCTGTTTCTCATAGGTGTTTAGCTGTAGTCCAGAGACTAAGGTGAGGTACCCGGTGTCACACAGCACTTCCCCCTGGGAGCATGCTGCCTCCTTAGGTTTGCAGAGCAGGAACCAGGCTATTCCTCTAACACATTGTGTTTCCTGGTTCCCCACCCATCACACAACGAACACCAGCTGGTACAATTGAGGAGAGTTGGTAGATTTGGATATTTTTACAAATACCAATATCAAAGCCCAAGAAATACCATCCTCAAAGGTTTTTTAATGAGTAAACTCATCTTTGAGTTCCCCAAAGGAAGGATCCTAGAAGTCAGAGTCAGCCAGGACTAGATTTAGAGGAAGGAGGGACAGGTCTTAAACAGGTGCATCTTCCAGATCCCAGAATCAGTTTTAAGTTTTTCCTCTTTTCTTTCTTATTTTTAAAAATATTCATGCTCTGATGAGTAACAAATTCCCCAGAGCGGAATGGAGATGACCCCACAGAGCACTGGGCTCTGTTGATGGGAATTGCTTTTACCTTCTGGAAAGAGAATAGGCCACAAAGGATCAATCTTTTCTCTGTTGTATCTCTTTCAAGTTAAACTGCATCGGACAATGAGTGGATTAAAAAAAATCCTGTGGCCTGGTGTGCCTCAGATGCATTTGCCAATTTTAACATCATTCCCCAAGTTATATAAAACTGGAGAATAAATGCTTGAGCCGTCAGTAGGGTGAGCAGTTTACTTCCCAGGCAGGGATCACACTTGTAACAAATCTCCTCAGAGATACGTTTTGTAAGTGAAGTGAAGAAATCATTAGTGAAGCAATATTTGAAGAAGCAGACTGGCCCAGTTCTGAAAGCAACTCTATTTTAGCCTTTAAAAGATATCATTTTACTTTCTGGGCTGCTTATTACAATTACACGGTGTTTTCCTTGGCCCCTGGCTCCATTAAACATATGTTTTATAGCAAGTTCTCAATTACATTATCCTGACAGGCTGGCTCATAAGGGCATGTTATAAAGTAGAGAGACTGCAAAATGGTAAACTGGCCCTCATTAAGTTTATAGTTTTATTACCATGTTTAGGGCACTTTTTCTTCCTTCCTCTCACCGACTGTCTTTTGTGCATTTAATTTATAAGAAGCAAGGGGAACTCTTGTTCCTCTTTTGCTATGGCTGATAAACTTGCACGAAAGGGGGGCATTTGAGGGCTAGGTATGCATTTAGCGCTCTCCTTCCCACTAGTCCACCTTACTGTTGATTGTATTTTCTGCCCTCAAAGGTTATCTGTACGAAGGTATCTTTTTCGTGGTAAATGTCAGTGGGCTGTACCTACTGGTCTAAGACTGGTTGCTCTTAGAGGGAGATGAGACCTTCATTAGCTTGCAAAACCCACTTAGATGGACAGAGCTTTAATAAATGATGTGCATTACTTCTTCCAGCTGGTCATCTTTGCTGATCCATGGGAGACAGTTGCCCTGCACCAGCCCACAGTCAGCCTCCTGGAGAAGTAGAAGAGGCTTCTCTCACCGCAGCACTCAGGTCAGCCGGACTATTTTAATTTACAGAACATTACACATACATACATATATTTATACATCCATACTCTAACAAGGGAATTAAATCAACTTGAATTTATGTAAAGTGTGTTATCATTGTTGGACAGGGAAGGAGTATTGTGCTAAGAGGCACAAATATCATCTGGCCACTGCTAATTATAGGCATGTAAAAAATGACTAGTGGTTACTTCTGAACCCAGACAGAATCTGTGGATGTTGATTATGAAGAGCTATTATATATTGATAGGTTAGGATTTATTACTGAAAGTATCAACCAATTGCTTTGGACTGGATGGTAGTCAGACACCAGGGAATTGGTCTTGGAGCTGTTAGGCCAGGGTAATCTATCAGGGGGAGGGGAGTGTATTTTATCAATTAAGGAACAAGCAATTCTACTGATTTGCTATTGGCAGACTAATAGAGGTAATGGGTTTTCCTAGACAGTCCAGGTACTGTACAGCAGAGTTGGAGGAAAATAGTGACATGAGACAAATAGAGGAGTAGTTCATTAAACCTGAATGAAGGCAGGAACAGAATGAGAGAGTGAGAGAACCCTGGACTCTGCATGTCCTGCCTCCATGGAGTCAACAATGCAGGTGCCTTCTGTCTTTGCTGTGTGTGGCAAACTGAGATTCACAGGATACTTAAGGAAACCCTTTGCATGAATGTGTCTTAGCACGTCCCATCAATCAGCTGGTGCCAAAACAATGCAGCACTAAAACTTTGAAATCTCCCTGAATTAAACAATAGATATTGTTCTTGCTAATAGATAGGTCATTTGGCTGATCTTGGCAAAAGTTGGGAGTGGGAGTTGGTTCCACCCCCATGTGACTCACCAGAGCCTGTGTTAATAGGGCGATGGCTGGTCAAAGCATGCTCTACGCTTCTTTGGCAGGTAGGAGAGGTCCAAGCCAAGCTCTGCAGGTACGTTTCAACCTCTGCTCCAGTCAGGTCTACTGACATCGCCTTGGTCCAAGGACGTCACATAGTTAATCCAAAATCAAGGGGCAAGGAGGTATACTCAGCCCGTACAAGAGTGTGCATGAATAGTTTTATTCAGGGGAGTGAAAGAATGTGATTCACAATTTAATCTGTCATGTTGTATCTTCCTGCTTACATGATATTTTCTGTGGGTAAAGCTAGTTTGGATCTATGTCCCTCCTTCTCTCTCCAGTGTCATCATGAAGTCCCTTTTTTTTTTTTTTTTTTTTTTTTTTTTTTTTTTTTTTTTTTTTTTTTTTTTTTTTTTTTTTTTTTTTTTTTTTTACCAGAAGCAGTACTTATTCTTTAATCATTTTCTTTCACTGGCAGTCATAGAATTGGTGTATATTAAGATACGTAATAATGTGGCTTGTAAATTAAACCTAATTTTTATACTGTTTTTGTGCTAATCTCACTTATATTGTTACTGTGAAAGTTGTTCCAGTGTATCCCTTTGTTCTCCCAAATGTTTTGTATTTACTTCCCTGAGGTAAAGGCTGATAAACCAAAGGTAGTGAAGATGTAGCTGCTGCCTATCTGAAGTGAGGCCGAAAGGACGGGAGGACCATGATAAAGTAGGTTTTCACATTCAGACTGGACGGATGGAGAACGCTGGAGGTGGGGGTCTCACAGTCCACTTGGACCCCAGAGCATGGATATGTATTGATGCTACTCTACTGGGCTGCAGGTAGTAGAGTTTACCAGAACATAAAGGCAGAAAATTTTGTCTCCCTTCTTGCCTGCCCTTTCCTCTGCACCAGAGCTAGATGGCTTTATATGGTGGGACCTCAGTACCTATTAGTTGAATTACTGAATGAAAGTGGAAACAGAAACCTCAGTCTTTGGAGGTTACTATGTTCTCTGATACTGTCCAATTTCAAGGTATCAATATAAATTTCAAGACCTCTTTCCATACAAATAGTGAGAGGGCTGATTTTCAGGGTGGGAAAACAAAAAGGAAATCTTGAAAACTCAGTTCAGATAAAGAAGGACAAAAAGACCAAATAGACGGCCAAGAATTTCTGCCTGGTGTTCTGCCATTAAGTAGCAAGTAGGCGACTATTTCAATTTGCCATAATCTTCTCGAATGGATCTTCTGTATATCTTATAAAAACTTCTAGAATGCAAAAATAAAACATGAAACATTTTGGGCTAAAGATATCAGGTGAAGGGCATCTTAATTCTAGCAGGCAGGGCAAATGATATGATTCATTATGGTGAATAAGCAAACAGGAGGTTGAAAGAGGAACCAACTGACGACACAAAGTTCAGCCACAGCATTGACCTCTCCAGGACAGGAATCATACTCTTCATTTGTTAGCTGCAGAGTCCAATCCAGTGCCTGATATGTGTAGGTGCTTCATACTAAAGGCTGAAAAAAAAAATTTGGTTGTGTTTGGTGCTATCCATAAGGTGATCAGAGAGTGGAAGAAGGGAAGCGAGAGAAGCAATGGTAAGACTGGATTTACCTCCCAACCTTAGGCACCAGAATTCTTCTGGTTAGACTATAATTCCCTGGCTTTCACCCAGTAAAAAGCACAAGACTGTTAAACACAGACACCGTTTTATAACAGACACACAGCTGTTACCCATACAACCTGATCACGGCCTCTGGTGGAATGGTGTCCTCTGCCTCCGCTGCCCGTCGGGAGATTGCTGTCCATCCTGGCTGCTAACTCCCAATGCTTTTATCTCCTCCCCACCTTTCTCCACAGCTTTGAGCTTTGGGCTTGTTTACTTGGCAACTCCTAGGTTTTTTTTTTTTAATTAATCTTCCCAAACTGACTTCTTCCAACTTCCCAAAGCCTTTTTCTTGTTTCTCTAGCCCCTATCTTAATGAATCCCATCAGTTCCCTGGGGTACTTTTTCCTTTCTTTCTTTGTCCCTAACCTAATTAATAACATCCTACCAATTCCTGGCCTTAAATATTTTCTGAATCTATTTTCCATTCTCTGTCCCTGCCAAGACTTCCCTTGCTTGGGCCTTGACATCTCTTGCTGGTGGTGTCGTCACATTAGCCTCCCACCGGGTCGCTACCTCTGGTCCTGCCTTTCTCCTCTGTCCTCTGCAGTGCTGCCAGAAGGACCCTACTTCAAATGAAAATCTTGCCACTGGAGTCCACTGTTTCCAGTCACCTCTGGGTGGTGTGGAGCTCTTTGCATGCATATGCAGTCTCCCCTGCCTGCCCTCCTCCCCAGCTTTATCCCCTGCTGCTTCTGGACTAACATTCAATGCCCCAGAGTCTTTGAGCATCCGTGTTCTATGCATGCTGTGCTGTTTCATGTCCTGTCAGCCGCTTTACTTGCCTGAGTGTCTTCTGTGTATTCTGCTGCTCTCAGCGTTAATGCCATCTCCTCTGGTTGGGGCTAAGTGCTTCTCTTCCATGTTCCTACAGCACCTTTTGCATGTCTTGGCAATTTTTAAATAATATTGTCTCTTTTCTTGTCTGCTTGACTAACCAGGCTGTAAACCATTTCAGTACAGGGATCTTTTATTTATTTTTATTTTTAAATTCATCTTACTATCTCCAATACCCAGCATGGTTCCTAATGAATAGAAGAGTCTCAGTAAATATTTATTGGGCTGAACACACTTTTGACAGTGCAGTTTTCTGGTCTTTCTTTTCCTTGCCAATCATTCCCTTTTCTTTGATTTACCAGCCTTCTCTTCAATGATGGGAAATCAGTGTGAGGCTGAGATTTTCTTTTGGAACCTAAAATTGGTACATTTGTCATTGTACACTTAGCCAAAAAAGAAAAAAAATCAACTTTGATTTTTTTTTTGGAGGCTACATTTGAAGTTGAAAGGTTGACGTATGCATCATGGTATAAAGTAGTAGCCTTTTCAAATGATTTTGCTTCAACCTTACCAATAAAACAAATGAACTGTGTCCATGGGATTTCGACTTGCTGCTTTCTCTTTGACACTAAAACGAAATGAATGTGCAAAGGGACAAAAACAGTATGTATCCTCAATTGAATAAAAGCTCACCTTTATCTCCCTTTGACCCTTTTATTTTCACAATACTAAAGAAATATTAAAAATGGTAGGGCTGGTGAATTTTTAGAAAGGGATCAGTTTCTACTCCCTTTCCATCCCATTGCCCTAGAGTAACCTTGACCTTCTCTTCCTCTTCCCTCTGCAAACCCTTCCCAGGATGGGCTTCTTCTGCTTTCTGAAGCCCACAATACATGTCTACACAATGGAAAGCCCTCTGCTACATCATCTTTTCTTGGAATCCAAGCCCCTGGGGCTGTGTGGAGCTTGATCTAATCACTGATCAATGTCTCTGTGGGGAAAGCTGTCACCAGAAATGATCTCCAGGAGCCCTGGGCTGCTGCCCCTTTCTCCCAGGTAACTGGGGCTTTGAACAGAGGCCCAGCCAGGTTCTAATGGCAGGAAGGTGGGCCTGGGGTGGCGTGGAGGGGTGCTCATTTGGCGGTGTGGAAGTAAGTACAAAGAAAGCCCCCCTCTAGCTACATTCTCATCACTGTGCTTCTTTCATGCTGTTTCATCTCAGGATCACAGTCAGCAAGCATCATGGTCACATTTTACCTGCACATGGTTGAAAAGGTGTCACCTTTAGAGAATGAGCTCCAGGGAAATCAATGACCCCCTCACTTACCCCTGGATTTGCTAAGAGATTGGAACATTGAGCTTTAGCTATGACTTTGTGTCTGAGTATGAATGCATGGGTCTGTTTTCATGTGACTATGTGACAGTGTTCCCATTTGTGTGCTTATGTGAAAATGTGTGGGTTTGGGTGTTTGAGTGACATGAGTATGTGTTGATGAGTGAACCTGCTTATGGGAATGTATATGTGTGTGGTTGTACTTCAATGTGAGTGTGTATGCTTGTGTTGTAAATGTTGATTTGTGGCAAGGTGTGTTTGCCTGGGAGAATGTGTTTGTGTTTATAATGTGTTTGTGTTCATGTGAATTGTGTGTGTTTGTGTGTGTATGTTCGTGTGTGTTGTTAGGATACCAGTATCTCTGAGTGATATCTTCATCACTTTCTTATTGCTGGGACAAAGCACCCAACATCCATAGCTTACAGCCGGAGTATTTTATTTTGGTTCTCAATTTTTAAAAGATTCAGTTTGTAGTTGGCTGGTTCCATGGAAGAAAGGGCATGTTGGAAGGGTCTGCTGGAGGAAAGCTGCTCGTGTCATGGTGGCCAGGAAGCAGAGAGTGAAAGGAGGAGCCAGGGAGGGAGACGTACCCTGCCAGATGAAGCCCCCAGTGACCTACCTCCCCTGACCAGATTCCCCCTCTAATGACACATTCAGCTATGAACTCAGCCGCTGATGAATCCACTGGTAAGTATAGCTCCCTTTAATCTGATCATCTTCCAAAAGCTCCACCTCTGAACACCAGAAGTTTTGTGGGGACATTCTACATACAAAAAATAACTGGTGGCTCTGAATGTGACTGACTGTGTGCCAGTATGTGTCTGTGAGTGTGTTTTTGTGAATGGATGTGTGAGGGTGTGTTTGTGTTTGTGCTGTGTGGATGAATGTGGCTTTGCACAGAGCTCTACAGTGGCAGCACCAGCACCATAGTGATTTACCTCCCTGGTGACCTCTACCATGCTCTTCTATTCCCTACCCAGCACCCAAGTTAGCCCAAAACAAGCAGCACTCTTCCGACTTTCCCTACTAATGGTGTTTGCTTTGTCTGAGCGCCTCACAAGGAGCTGTGCTGGAGCTGCCTCTGCCCCTGGAGTGAGTCATAAATTACAGGGACTTGTAAGAGAGGAAGTGTATAGGCTCAAGTCTGGAAAGCCGTACTGAAGAGTGAGAAGGCTTAAAGAGGAGAGAGGTACAGGGCCTGGAGAACAAGACACAGTGCCTGAGGTATTTTATAAGTACTTGTAAGCTATTGTCCTTCACAGGGAGGGGGTCCTCAAAGGCACTAACCAGAAATGCCAAAGAGACACAATAGGGTGTATTTACAAAGACTGCTTCCCCTCCTATGAACTCTGGTTGTGCAAACCTGTTAGCCATCTATGTTCCTTGCTTTAGATCTGGGCTGGCCTGTAGTCTATTCTGACCAGAAGAAAGGGGTAAAAACAATGAGAAAAAAAGGACAAAATGGAAGCAAAGCTTTGGGAATAAGGAGGGGAAAAGGGGTTGAAGGGAGGGTAGGGGATGGGGAAAGAAAAGAATCAAGTTATATCATGTATGTGTACAAATTTCCTATGGTGAATGTGATCACTATGCATACCTAGAATGTAGCAATAAATTTAATTAAAAATAAAACAATTAACAAAAAGCTTATTGTCTAACTACCGAGTTTGGGCCTTAAGAAATCTATAGTTTTAGTTCTTGGAACAAAACAGTTAACATTCATAGGCTTGCATCAATTATGCATGTCTGAACCTGGTAATCTGAGTAACTCTTTTGAAGATAACTATGCCAACAGCAACCTTAGTTATGTTCCTATCACCTTGTTTTCAAAGCTTATATTGCTATTGTTAGTGTTATTTGTCTCTCTTTTGTTTCTTGTTTTTCTTGTACTTTGTTTTGGTTTTTTTTCCCTCTAATACAGAAAGGATAGATGTACGTGTACAGGCTTATAGATGCCTAGAACTTCTCCTGAAGAGTTTACAATAATTGATTGTATTATGTGCGATGCTATAAACAGCTACTTTAAAGAAAATGAGACATTAGTGTAGCCATTGCTGATTTCCTATTGTCTGGTTTTGAAGGCCTGTAATGCTTTTCATTCCTTTGTTTTGATTGGTTTTATACTATTTTGTTTGAATTTATTCTGTGTGAAGATATAGACAACTATTTTGAAGAAAACAGGAGACGTTATGATAGCCACTGTTGATCTCCTGTTGTCTTGTTTCGAACTCCTGTGCTGCTTACATTGTTCTGTTCTGATCTGCTTTGTTCTGTTCTGTTTTGTTTTATTCTCTTAAAAAAATGCTATGGCTTATACCTCCACCTCTTCGAGAGCTTCTTTTCAGATCCCAGTCTCTATGCTGTAAAAAGTTCAGGTCATGTGGAGAGTCCCATGTGGAAGAAGGCTGACATGCGCCAACCACAGTTAAACTGAGTTGTCAGACAATATCAGTCCCACTGTCTGCCATGGAGTCAGCCATCAGATGTTCTAGCTTGTTCTTGTTTGTGCAGAACTGTAGCCATTGAGAGCAGAAGACCCATCCAGCTGAGCCCATCCAATCACGAACTGGTGAGTGGGGGTAAATAGTGGTTATTGCTTGAAGACACTAATTGTGGGGTAGTTTGTTATGCAGGAGCAGATCCACAGTAGCCTAGTGACACAGTAGGAGGGGGTTAGTAGAGAAAAGCCTTTCCTCACAATTGCCAGAGAATGGACACAAGTTAAGTTAAGCATGAGTTAAACAAAGAAGACTTGTTTCACTCTTTTTTTTTCCTCTATGGAGGAGCAGTCTTCAAAGATTTAACCTTCACAAGGCACAAAAATAGTTAAAGGAAAATGTTGAGTAAAAGCTACTTATCTATATTAAACATTTCTATGATGAAAGCTATAACTTCTGTAACAAGATAAAATATTATTAAAAACAGTTAATGGGCTTCTTATTTAGCTTTTCTCTAAGTGGAAGAGTACCTTCAGGCATGCTGCACCTCATGCTGTCAGGAAGGTAGGGGAATTTTTTTCTCAGAGCATTAGCTTTACTTAATAATTAGAAAGTTCTAATGAGGCTCATCTCATTTGCCTGGTTTCCAAAACTTAAATTCTTTTTATTTAGAGGGAATAGATTTAAATTGTACTTTGTTAGTTTAAAATGTGAAATCCTCCTTTTGAGTCAGTCTTAATTAAGTTGCCACAGATTCAGATGGTTCAGAGAGAACAGCTCTCCAGCTGGCAGGGTGCAAGGCAAAACAGAGGACCTTCTTTCTTCTCAGAGTCATCTGCAGAAATACCTTGTCAGAAAATATCAATACATATCCTTCTCCTCTCTGCCTGGGCACATGCCTAAGTGACTTTGTGAGCCCCCAGTTGGAGGCCCATGTGTTCATGTTCTGGTTGATGAGATGGCTCCTTTACAAACTCCTGTGTAGAGTCAGGCATTCTGTAATCCTATTACTCTGGGGAGGCCGAAACAGGAGAATTGTAAGTTTGAGCCCAGGCTTGGCAACTTGGCAACTTAGAGAGAACCTGTCTCAAAACAAAAAAATAACAAAATGTGCTGAGGATGAAGTTTAGCACGACCATGGGCTCAATCTAGGACCATAAAACACACACACACACACACACACACACACACACACACACACGAGAGAGAGAGAGAGAGAGAGAGAGAGAGAGAGAGAGAGAGACCTGATGTACTCCTATTCTGCATTGTCTTTCCCAGTTTCACAGTAAACTTTGGAGGCTGCGTGGTGAAAACAATGCCACCAGATGAAAAGACTAAATGACTAAGCAGAGTGAACCAACACAACCGCCAGCCTCCATGACCTGCCACAGACTAACTTGAGCATGAAGTAGACCTTCATGCTGTTTAGATACTGAGTTTTCTCTGACAAATTAGTTACAAATTGAAAGTGCTTTACATTTATAAGACATTTTCATAGATATTATCTCATTTGATACCCACGATAGCTCTGTAATTTAGTAAGGATAATATTGCCATTTCACAGAAGAGAATATCAGAACACAGAAAGTGTCTCCTTTGGTCACTGTTCTAGGGTCAGAAAATGGTAGAACATGGGTTTTTTTTTTTTTGAGTTTGATGTTTTTAAATCTTTCATCTAATACCTTTCTCCAATTCAGGTCTGGTTTCCTATTTGAATTTCATTTTGATTATACTTTTTGGAGCTAAATATCATAAATGGCTGCTTTATCTGCCTCTTTTGCAATGAAGAAAAATCACACTAAAGCAATTCCTGCTCATAAAGTCAAGATAAATGTGACAATCATTTCCATGTGCTCAACAGTAGGTCAAACAATAAAATGGATGGTTTATTCTACCATTTCACAAAATGTGCTCTGGTAACCCTGATCGTGAGAGATGGCTCGTGTCAAAAGAGTTCCTGATCGAATCCATCTGTTCATTTCTGTGTACTGTAGCCTTTTGGAGGTTAACAAGATACATTAGCCTGATATAGGCTGGGAGAAGTCCTGTAGTTGAAGCACCATTCTACAATGCAGCCCTTCTAAATTTCCTGTTCTGCACAATATATTTTTAGTAACTTTGGTTTAGATATTTTCTTTACTGAATGAAGGGAATGAGATTAAAAATATTTTGCAGTTCTCTTTGTTGTGTGGCTGAATTATATTAGCAGTTTCTCTGTTATTTTATTCTTTATGTAAATAATTTGCAACAAAGTTTCTATGCTCTTGCCCTTCCTTCCCCATCTCTTCCCTCCTCTACCTTGCTCTCTTTTCTCCTTCTTCATCTTTGTTCTCCTCCATTTTTCATCTTCATGTTTGCCTTTATCTTCTAAAGTTATTAGTTTCCCATTGTAGTGAAACAGTGAATATTGTAATAAATCATCTGAATTTGAGTAACTATTTAAAATAATTTATCTGTTTTCCTTGAACACAGATGGATAGATAGAGGTTAAAGGGGTCACGATTGTTAAGTGGTAGGGGAGGCAGGAATGGCTGCCTTCAACCCGACCATGTTCAACAATGTGTAGCGGAGATTGAAAGCGCACATTAGCAGGAAGCACCTTGAATTTATGAATGATGTGAAGATGAAAAGCATGGATACATATAGTGAATATGAGGACCATGGTATTTCATGATCTTGGACAAAGCTGAATTTAACAAGACATTGTTTAACAGGGATAAATTTAGAGTTATGCTTTTACATCTAGAGGTTCAACTGTATAACTATAGTATCAGATGACATGACTGAGTAGAACCAAATATAAAAAAAATCTTGGGGTTTTTAATTGTATGTTCAGTATATAATTTTGTGGTTTCCATTTGAAAATGGCAAAATAAAACATTTTAACCCTCAAAATCTACCCAAAACTTGAAAGAGAAAAAACCCTCCTTATTCAGTGAAACCAGAGAAACGACACACCCCAAACCACAAAGCAAGAACTATGCAAGACAAGTGCCATGACTTTCAGGCTCAGATGAGGGAGCTTGGTGAGATTAGAAATATGGATCCTTAAATCTGATAGGATTCATGTGCCACAAACTTGATGGACATGGACAACACTGCTGGGGCAAATAGAAGTCAAAGGAGATATTGAAAATGTCCCTTAGTAGATGTTGCTGTACATTGCTGGAAGGTGGGGAATGTAGATTTTGGGTAGAAACCATGCTAGCCTGCCCTTTTTTGTGTCTACAATGATGGAATTTGCTAAAATCAAAAAAGGTAAAAGACCTAAGTCTTAAAACAGAAAGACTTAATCTGATGGAAAGTAAAACTCTTGAAGTCATAGGCATATGTAAGAACTTTCTAAACAGAACCCTAGTTGCACAGGAAATAATACCAAGAATCGACAAATGAGATCATATCAAATTGAAAAGCTTCTTCCCAACAAAAAAAACACCTGACAAACTGAAGAGACAAACTACAGTATGGGAAATATTTTTTTGTGAGCTATTCCTCACAGAGAGGACTAATATTTAGAATATGTAAAGAACTCAAAAAAGCTAGAACCCCTAAAATAAAAGACCCAATCAAAAAATGGCCAAGTGAAATGAATAAACATTTCTCATAAGAAGTACAAATGGCCAATAAATACATGAAGAAATGCTCAACATCATTGGCTATTAAAAAAATGCCATTTAAAACATTGCTAGGATTTCATCTTACCCTGGAAAGAATGACAATCTTCAAAAAATTAAATAATGACAAATGCTGACCTGGCTGCAAGGAAAAAGAAACACTTCTACATTGTTTTTGGTAATGTAAACTGGTAAAACCACTTAGAAAATCAGCATATAAATTCTTCAAAAGCTAAACGTAAAAATTCAGTCTTACCCAGCTTTCTCTCATCTAGGCATCTTCCTCAAAAGATATAAAGACATCATGTTATAGTGATGCATACATATACATGCTTGTAGCAGCATAATTCTTCACAGCTAAATCTTAGAAGAAGCATATATTTCCATCAAAAGATGAATGGATAAAGAAAATTTAGTATTTACATATGGTGGAGTACTACTCTGCCATAAAAAGGTTAAACTAAGTCATTTGTAAGAAAATTTTTGCATGTTTAGACCATAATGTTAAGTGAAATAAATCAGGCACATGAGCTTAAGTGTCACCTGTTTTCTCTTATATGAGGACTCCAAAATATAAAGAGAAAAATACAAGATAGCTAATTAGAAGCAGTGAGTATATCTGTCTCAAATGGGAAGAGGATAAAGAGATGGAGGGAGAGGAGTGGAAGGGGATGGAAAACAGGATTGTGATGTGTGATGTACGTGTGCCAACTCCCCATGAGAGATGTTATCATTATGTACTTCAAACACCTACTAATCAAAAAAAGATAGAATGTACTAAGATAGAGGATGTAGAAGCAAAAAGTGAAGAATAAAATGGGAAATGAGAGAAGCCAGTGATTACTGGATCAGAACTCAGAGGGGTGATAAGCTAATGGTTTTATCACGAGCCCCCAAACAGTAAGGCAATAAGGGCTCAGGACAGCAGGTTTGGTAAACTTTGTTGGAGATAAAGCTGTATCTTCAGTTACATTTACAATCAGTTTGCTGAAAGTACTATGTACTTTTTTCTTTAATACAGCTGTGCTCTTTCATTCCTTCTGGTGCTAGAGCATGTTTGCTTTTCTTGATTCTGGGTTTAGCCGCATGACTTTCTTTAGCCATGGAAAATTAGCAAATATGATGCAGGTAGAAGCTTGAAATGTTCTTGCCTAATTTAGCCTTTTGTGCTTCTGGGATTACTGTGAGAAGATTATGCCCTACATAAGCTGTTTTCTCTCTGCTTTGGCCCAAGCATAAAATGGGGACCACATTAATCTTAACAGGGATTCACACAGCCAATCTAGCTGAAGCAAAGCTATCTGAGTCAACCCAATTATAAAACAATTGTTTCATAAAAATCTAGGTTTATGAGTAGCTGGTGAGTATTATTAATGCTGTAATAGTGGAGCAAGACACCGATAAAATTTAGTGAGGATCCTACACTCTCCAGTCCTTCCTGTCCTCTAGTAAGCCAAGTCTATGATTCTCTGAAGCAGGTTACAATTTCTTTTAAATAGAAGGAAAATGAAATTATGAATGAAAATCTGCATTAACACAGACAAAAGGAGAATGAGGAGTAAGTATCAGTGAGGAATCATTCACAAGAAATAATGGAAAATGTTAAATTGGACTCCAAATTTTAAGAAATCATAGACAGTGTGATCTCTTTAAAAAAAAAATAAGTTCAGAAAATTGATAGAGGTTTGAAAAAAGAAAGAAAAAAAAATAAGAAAGAAGAAAACCAATAAAGAAAAAAAATTGTGAGATGAAATTCACAAGCTGCTTAAATTAGAAAAGAATTTACCACAAAGTGAGTAGCATATGTATGTTTGAAAAACTTAACTGCAAAAGGAGTATAAATTAATCACCGGGAAAATGATAAATAGAAGCTTAACATATACATAATTGATATTGCTAAAAGAGACAAGATGGTATAGAAAACATATTTAAAGATATGGTAGAAGAAAACATTCCCAAACTAAGGGAAAACTCAAGTCAATATATCGACATAGAGTAGCCCCTACTAATAAACTACAGTGAATATATACTATAATTCAGGGATTAAAAAAATCATATTGAGAACCAGACTTAAAAATAGAACAAATGTGTAACAAAAGTTGCCAAATAAGAGTTGACTAGATGATAACTAACAGTTCTGCAAAGTCCATGACTTGATTTTTGAGCTCCTGGAGAGTCAGTTGCTAACTACTAAAATAAAATCCAAATATAATAAAATACACTTTTAGAAGTTATGAAAAGCTTAGTTTATTTATAAAAATGAGTACAGAAAAAAAGAAAAATAATTGAAGAGAATGAAGAAAAGTTAGCTAATCAGATATTAAAAAATATCTGTAATCCCAGCACTCAGAGGCTGAGGCTAAGGTTTGTTGTGAGTTCAACGCCAACCTGAGCTACACAGTGAGACCCTGCCTCAAAAAAACAAACAAAAAACCAAACAAATTCCCCCCACCCCCAAAACAAAAAACTAAGCCAAACCAAATCAAACCCAAAACAAAAAAACTGTGGAAAACCTACAAACCAAAATTACAATAGTACAAATTGTGAGATTACTGCTGCTAGAGAGACAGACAGAACTGCACAGTTCTGCACAGTTCTGTACAGAAGAGAAATACCTGTAAAACCTTCCTCACTGTTATCTGACTAAAGATAGACTAGAATTGAATTTGAATTTTAGTTCATCCCCTTTGGAAAACATTCCTTCTTTTCCTGTATTTTCATTTTACCTTGTATACGCACTGATACTTGCTTTAAAGTCATCTGTCTAGCTTGTAAGAGTTTTGAGGGATTAAACCATGCTCTTTAACTTATGTCACTAAAGCCTATATTAATCCAATGCCCAGTACATGGAAGATACTCAATATTTGTTAAATGAATAGAAGATGAAATAGAGATGGAAGAGAATAACCTTGAATCATGTAGCCAGTCTAAGACCAGTTGTGCGATAAATAACTTTAAATCCTCAAACTTACACGGATTTTGTACAATGTGACAGTTTCTGGAAGAAAAAAAAAAGCCATGTAATTAGGTATTAGTTACTAAACTTGCCAACTTGTCTGTTGGAAACTCAGAACCCTTCACCAATTTTATGTTCTTTTCTGAATTATAAGGAATGGAAGTCTGTGAACTACTTTTTTGAAGAAATAATGGTGCAGGTTCCAGGTCAGAGTCTACCCATGAGAGGTACCAAAGGAAGAAGTGACTCAGAAAACACTATTGTTCCCATGGCAAAAGTAGGTATTCCTTAGATTTTGCAGATGAAATTGAAATTTTGTCACTGGCTGCAGATGCCTTAGGTAAGGAAGCCTTTTTAGTACTGTAGACTGTTAGTTTCCTGCTTTCTACACTTTCTGATTGCCGCATGCCTATGGTTTAGCAAACCTCTAATTCCCTAAATTACAAAACTTTGACTGATACATTATAAAATTCGATAGATTACAAGTTTCTTGGTACAGGTTAACTAATGAAAACCTTTCATTTTTATGTAGATTAGAGTTGACGTTTGGTATTTTTAGCTACTCAGAAGTCACTTTCTCTAGTAACAGCAATTTATTTCCTTTTGGGGAATAAAATTTCTTCCACTGTATGTAGTTTTGTTAGAATAATAAATTAGGGGGTTTGCTCTTCTGCTCTGTAGGTTAAAGAAAATTTGAGTTTCCTTCTCCTAGGTTCTTCTTCCCCCTAGTGTGGGTCTGTTATGCACATGTGAGTCAAGCTGGGTGATCATATTTTCTTTTTAGAACCTTGAAACTATGAAGTATATAACTAAGGTCCAATACATTGTTGGAATGCTTTTATACAGTAGAAGCACCTCCATGCCCTGAAAAGGCTGCCTAGTCATTTATTTTGCCAAGACTCTTTAGAACTGCTTGATTCTTCTTTGTTTTTAGAGATTTCAGTCAATCTTATTTAGATCATGTGAGTTTTTTCCATATCATCGCAGCACCTGTCTTTTCTTATCATATGAAGATGAACTCTCATTTATATCAACGAACTCTTGATATAATCTAGGAATTGCCCAATCAGGCACTTAAATATTTTCTAGAACACTAAAAATTTTAGAAAAATGTATCTCTAAATTATTTCTGTAGTGAGAAGAATAACATACTTACTTTTTGATAATCATGTTTCTCTTTCCTGTTCTATGCTTATAATATTGGTAAAGCATGAGCCAAGTTATTGATCTAAATTAGATTCAAGCCCAGTAATATAAATTTTATAAGATATACTGCTATTGTTATCAGAAATTGCAAATAATTTTGCATAGTGTACAGGCATGTATTTTATCTTCACACTTAGTGGTCTATTAGTGAGGACCTTAATCCTGATAATTAATGTCTGGTAATGCCACAAGTGAATTATGAATGTCCCTTTTTATACAGAAAGATAGATGAATAATCCTACTATAAGTCCATTAAAATGCACAGGTTGCAAGGAGTAGAGGTTAATAAAGTGCTCAATAAATAAATTAAGACACTGACCATAAATTAGTGTTTTGTCAACATCAAATTTGTTAACCATAGTACAGCAGGGAAGACTTTTAGATTGAATTCATACTGTGATTTAATTAATAGTAGAGAATAAAGAGGATGCAAGAACCAAAAGCATTCCTGAATGAGGGAAGTCCCCTCACTGAGACAGAACTTGCATAGTTATGAAA
>PVLA01006899.1:86745-114952 GCA_004027455.1 Hydrochoerus hydrochaeris | reverse complement strand
GAAGGACATTCTAGAGAGAGAGAAGAAAATCACTAGGGTTCCAGGAATAATGGCAGAAAGGCCTCAAAGAAAGGGGCAGACAGTGGAATGAAGGAGAAAAGTAAACAAATAACAACAGAAAAATAGCATGGCAGAGATAAGACAGAGAAAATTGGTTATATCACTGTCTTATCTTGACTGTTTTTATTTGAATCTGGTATGCTTGAGAGTGTTGAGTCTGAGAGCAGGGGCAACTACTCTGAAGATGACAGGATTCAACAGGATACCCATTCTGGTTTGTTAACTGCCTTTGAAGTCCTATAATGTCTCCAATGTTTAGACTTTATTAATAGTGTAAAGCAATGCTAAGTTTATATTATATTTGACGATATAGACAATTTTATTGAAAATAACAAGAGACATTGTAGTGACTACCATAGATCACCTAGTGTTGTGTTTTTGTATGTTCTTCTCATTTCATGTTTCTCTAGGAATTTGTATTGCTGACTTGTTTTGATTTGTTTCTCCCTCTAATACAGAAAGGCTAGGTATATGTGTAGAGACTTAGACATGTATAGACCTTCTAATTAGTTTACGAGAATGGATTATAGTTATTGTAAAGGAAAGAAAAGGAAAAGAGAGTATTCTAAAGGACATAACTGCATGTATGTTTGAGAGTGTGGAATTAATAACCATGTTGCTAAAGTTTTAGTTGGATGGATGAGCAAAACTGACTGCAGTCTCACTGTTTGGATGTCCACTTTGTGGACTTTACTTTTGTAACTTGAACAACTGCATCTAAGAGGAAAGAATGCAATTATCAACTAGTGATTTTTTACTGGTTACTATTTTTGTTTTTTTTTTGTTTTGTTTTGTTTTGTTTTTGAGATTTTGTATTGTTTCTACCCTCTTTCTGTTTCAAAATTTTTTCTTTAAATAAAAAAATTTTTTTAAAAAAGCAAGAGGAGGAAAAGAAAGTGCTCTAAAAGAGATAACTATATGTATACTAAAGTGTGTAGGATTGATAACCATGTTACTAAGTTTTTGTTGGATCGGTGAACAGAACTGTTGCAGCCTCACTGTTTGAATGTCTACTTTGTATGCTTTAATTTTGTAACTTGAACAACTATATCCAAGAAGACAATATGTAATGTATGAAATAGTGATTTCTTATTGTTTATTTTTTTTTGAAATTCTGTATTGTTTCTACCCTTTTTTCTGTTTTGCTTCGACCCCTTTAAATAAAATTAAAAAGCAAAAAAAAAAAGAAAACAAGACATGAATTATGATAGCCATTGCTGATTTCCTATTATCTTATTTTGAAGTCCTATCATGCTTTTGTTCTTCTGTTTTGATTAGTTCTATTCTGTTGTGTTTTATTTGATCTTATTATGTGTGATGGCATGGATAACTTTTTTTTAGGAAAATGAGATATTATAGTAACCATTGTTCATTTTCTGTTATCTGGTTTTGAAGTCCTGTAATGCTTTCATTCTTTTGAATGGTTTTATACTATTTTGTTATGTTTGATATTATTCTGTATCAAGGTATGGTCAAGTATTTCAAAGAAAAGAAGAGACATTATGGTAGCCACTGTTGATGTCCTGCTGTCTTGTTGTGAAGTCCTATGTTGCTTGCATTGTTCTGTTCTGATTTGCTTTGCTCTGTTTTTTTTTTTATTCTCTTTAAAACAAAACAAAAAAATTAAAAAAAAAAAAAAAAAGGAAAATCTTGCTGTTAGTGACGTTCCAGTCAGGTACATCTTTATTTTGAGAGCTGTCTGATGTAATGCATAAAGTTCAGCAGCATCCCTGGCCTCTACCCATAAGATATCAGTAGGAAACTCTCATCTGTGACAACCAAAAGTATATCCCGACTCTGTCAAATACATACTGATTCCCAGTAAAGAACACTGCACTGTACTGTAGGAAAGAAGCCACATTCTTCAAAAGACGTATAGTGGCAGAAAAGGATCAGTGGTTGCTAGAGGCTGGTGTTAAGATGAGACTGATTAAAAGAGGGGAGGGCTGGAGAGGGGAGGGGGACAATCAGTGGAAAACCGCCCATCAAAAATGCAGGAGGCCTTGGCTTGGATCTATTGTAGTGCAAAAGAAAACAAAAAAAGAAAGGAAGGGCAGGGGAAGAAAGGAGTACTTTAGGAAAAATGGAAATATCTAAGATTCTGATAATGTGATGTTGGTCAAAGTTAGCTGTAAACAAAAGCTGGTCTAGTGTTGCAGGTTTGACTGCATAAAAACTCATATTTGTTTGCATGAAAATTATTTAAAAGAATAAGAAAAACATACTTAGTACTGATGCTAGAGTTTTATTTCGAAAAATTTTCCCAACTATAAACTCAATTTCTGATGCCAATGAACAATAAATATTATATAGACACATTAAAATACTTATCTTACAGGGTAAAGTAATTATAATTCTTCTGAAAAACAACAGACAAAAGACAAAACAGGGCTTCTTTATTTTCATGGAAAAGAAGAGGGAAGACACTTATCTCCAGTAGCCAAATATCTAATTCCATGCGTTGGATGATCCAGAAACTTGCACAAGATAATGACTCCAAACATCTCTAAAACTATACCCCCATATACTCCTTATTTTCACTAGATCACATTTTGACCTACTTCTCTATTATGAAGTTTACTGCTAACGGAAATTACTTTTCTAATTTCTTATGAAATTCATTTCAGAGCTGAAATGTTCCCCTAATGTGTTAGTCATCTATATCCAACATATCTTGCAATTTGCATTTCATGTTTGATCATATTTTGCCATTTATTTGCTATACTTTTAACTAGATAAAATTACATTCAACTTTGCAATGTATAACTGAACTGATATGCAGACTTCAAATGAATCCATTCTGCCCAGCAATCATTCCTTTACAGCAAATCCCCTCTGAAGGCATAAGTATGATCAAACTTGACTTAGAAAACACACTGAGAAGTTGTATAGAATTTTAAGTTTCACATGGAAACAGAAATGTTACATAAAAATTAATTTTGATGATTTTTTTTTAAAATTAGAGAATTTATGAAAGGGGAGGTCAGTTCTCTTATTTTTTAAAAATTAATTTTTTAAGTCTGATGCTTTAAATTCAGAAGAATCATATACATTTAAAGTATTTTACAATTGCTATAAAAGTATTAACAGTAATAAGAAGAACAAGGTTTCTATGCACTATACATATAAGGTAAAAAAGTCACTTTCATGGCAATCTTGACAGTATGTATTAGTGGGTCATAATATTAGAACTTTTCTTTGAAAACCTTATAATTACTAATCTTTTAAATTTTTAATCTATTGACTTTGTATTAAATGAATGCAAGTTAAATTACAAATCTGAAAGAGTCTGAGTTATACTGACCATTGGCACTAACTTACAGGGTGATACAGAGATTAATAATGGCTTGAATTACCTTTCTATTTAATGCTTTATGTAATGCGACAATTTTTCATTGAGGTACAAAACATAATAATTTACTATTTCCACCTGAGTTCCAAAACTACTAAAGGATAATACAATAAATCGCTACATTCAGATGTTACCCTCTCAAAGAGGCCATTCCTCAGCTCCCATGTCCACTCTGTGAGTCTACCAATCCCTCATCCAACACTTTATATTCTCTGTGTTACTCTCTTCCTCCTCAGTCCAAGCAACATTCCGTATACTCGACATTTTGCTATCTTAACCTGTTTCCTGTGCCCTCTAGATTCTGAATTCCATTAGAGTCAATGTTTTTGTGTTCACTACTGTGAGCTCAGTATCTACAATTGTACTGATACACAATACTAAGATTAATATACTATCTATATGTTATTTTCCTGAAAATTGATACTGACAATATTCAAATGTCTAAGATTTTTAAAAATTTAAGTTTGTTTAACCTATAATTTTCCAAATATATTTTATCATAGAAACATCTTTAAGAATATAAGTAGAGATTTAAGAAAAATGGTTTACACATGTTTCAGTAAAAGGCTGATGTTTCTCAGTAAAATTTTGAAATGAGCTTATGTGAAAGACTTAACTGCATGTTAATCATTTCTGCCTTAATCCTACAATTAAAGAGTCATCACAGGTTTTTAAATAAAAAGAGATAATCAGATATGGGTTTTATGTCAACAACATAGTGAAGAATCAATCTGAGAACAGAATCACGGAAAAGAAGTGACAGGAAGAGCCCAGGAAAGACTATTAGAAAGTTAACTTTAGACAGCAGCAAAGAGCACATTCAGAAGTGAGAAAAAGTTTATATATAACATGAACAGACAAAATTCCTCATTTGGGGGTGGCCAGAAGCACTAGAAATTGGAAAAATCTATAAAATTTTTGTATGTTTGTGGTGGGCACTACATTAGCATAAACTGGGAAACAAAATACAAAAAGAAAATGATAATAGACTTTTATGAGAGAGTTCTACAATTTTAGTTATCCTATAATAGGCTTGTGGATGTAGAAGTAATAGGAACCAAAGTCTAAGAAAAAATAAAATTTAAATCAAGCAAAGGAAGATTAATAGTGCTCACACTTGCAAGGCTAACCTATCTTTCTTTTATATGACATCACACTTACATACATGTGACCTATATAATTGAAGAATTAAAATTGAATGCACCAGGCATTTTTCAAGATCCCTTGGAAAAGTTGAACAAACAAACCCAAAGATCCTTGATCAGAAAGGAGTTAGATAACAGAAAAATGACATTATAGTACATTAGGACACCATGTCTGTGATGGGGTCAGGGGTAGCAGAAGGGGAAACGAGCAATGAATAAGGACAAACGCCCAGTGACAGTAAAGGGAATGGCACTGACACTCAGTGGCATTTGAGTAGAATCTTACAGTATGTGAAAGACTGAAAACCATTACATGAATGAGGAAGAATGTGGTAAGTATCAACAACTAAATTAAAGTGCACATTATGTGTACATTCAAGGTGGACCAAAAGGCAGGACTGAGTTAAGGTGTCACAAGAGTTTTAGAATCCTAAAGCCCTAGAGACTTCTGTAAGATGAGATGGGAAAATATCACAATGTGCTGAGAAAAGAATGGCATGGTCTACACATGTCTGAAAAAAAACAACAGGCAAAGAGTTGGAAATGGATTGCAGGAAACCCACCTGAGGTCATGCAGTAATCCAGGAAAGGGAAGGCAATGTCAAGATAAATAAATGCCACAATAATGCAGAGGAGTCAGATTCTGCACACAGTGTGTGACAGCAGAGATGGCCCTATATCCCCATACAGCTTTGTAATACCTACTTATTCATAATTCTGAATTCCTTCTAAAGTCATAACAATACATCATATGCCATATTCCTTGAGAAAATAGACCATTATTACCTATTTGCTATCTTTATGTTTTTTTATTTAAATGCTTAATTTAAACAAAAGAGTTAACAAAAAATTCTAAGACTAACAATTTTAAATTGTTGTTGTGAAAAATATCTTAGTATCAGATTATTTTGTTTTAAAAACAGAAAATAATACTTTTAAATTTACCAGGTTTTTTTCAACAAGTGTTTTGTTTTGTTTTCCCCTCCCCAACACTCCATTAAATGGAATGGTCAAAGAAATACAGGATTATGAGTCAGGTGTGGTGGCTCACTCCTGTAATCCCAGCACTCGGGAGGCTGAGGCAGGAGGATTGTTGTGAGTTCGAGATCAGCCTGGGCTACAAAGTGAGCTCAAGGCCAGCCTGAACTGCATAGCGAGATCTGTCTCGAAAAGACAAAAAAAAAAAAAGAAAAAGAAATACAGGATTATAGTCAAACATATTTCTTTTGAAGGGTATAAACATGCCATGATGGGATACCATCAGCTAATGGAAGCCTTCTCAACATAGTTTCATAAGGTAAAAGTATTAGACAAAAAAAGCTAGCAATCATTTTATGATAACTCATTAAACAGAGACAGACTGCCACTCATATATACTTCCTAGGTGCTCTTAGCTTTCCAAGAACTGTGATTAAATGGGCTATTCAAATTATTTGTTGTTTTTCAAATCACTATGCAAAACTAAATCAGTTTACATTAAAATATTCATTCTACACTGCACAAATATTCAAGAAAACTTTCTTCACAGAATGAAATTCTTTCTCTGCTGAAACTATTCTAAAAAGAAAAAAGTCACTTAAGGTTTTCACGGACTACAACACAGTAGATCCAAAATATGTAAAAGTTATTGAGTGTTTTAATTTTTAAGTATCCATGTATAAGTATACATATATTCTAAGAATTATATAAAACTTAAAGCTATTTTTTGTATTTAACTTGAAATGCAACCTAAGGAATGAGCTACACAGAGAAGAACTGTTTTCTCTGAAGGAATCTGATTTCTTGATACTGGGGGTAGAGGGGAATAGCACTGTGGATACTGTTTACTCTAAAAAAGCCCTCACTTTACTCTTTTGAAATATTTAAAACTTTTGAAAATATCTATAAAGTGCCTCAAGTACTATTCATCTATGGGGCTCAAAAATAATCAGTGTCTTTCATAATTCAGACTACAAAAACTCATTAAACGCAAGACACCAAATTTTGAAGGAACTAGTATATCACAGAAAACATTACAGTACTAACCACCACCACCAGAGTTCCATGATTTCCACTGCAAAAATATCAAAGCAAAATAGCTGTCAAAGGCATAAATTAAATCAATTTCAAATTGAACAGAAAATTATTTCCCATTTTCCAAAGGCACTGATTTGAGTGATCTTAAACCTCTGGAAAAGAATTTCTCGATTTTCAAAATTTCTGAAGTCTAATTACAAGTAATTATAGCTTTTCATTTTCAACATGATGAAATAATTTGATTCTTTTTACAAGAGGTCTGGTTTAGCTCAAAATAGACAAGTGCTTCTGCACTGAGTTAGTACACAAAGACAATAAGGATCATTCTCAATAGAAAATCAGGGCTACATGTTGGCCATAAATCATAAATGCTGCATTCAAACAAAGAAATGGTTTATATGTTCCACAAATGCAATTCATTCATTCACACTAGTGAGACAAAGCAAACAGCCTATGGTTGAATAAGGTTTTAAAATAAGAACAGTATGAAAGAGAAGAAAAAGAAGTATTACATAGTCATCTCAAAATTCAGACATAAAGTGTTCCTCAAAGGAAAAAAGTTCAAATCTTTTTGACATGTTTTTTCTCAAAGAAACTAAGTTCAAACTACCTACAGCAATTGATACATAATACTATTTTTAAATGTTTAATATCAGATCTAATAGTCATTCCAGAGTAATCCTATTCCTCTGGGAAAAAAAGGGAAAAAGAAACTACACAAGATATGTCTAATTGCAAATTTTTTAAATAAATGAAATTAAAAACATAAGTTCTTGACAGTAATATATACTTTTACCCTGAAAAATTTGCAATGTTGCACATTTTTCCACCTTTTGCTTTATAAAGTGCCTTTTGCTGATGACTCACATTTCTAGTGATTTGTTATATGCTATTAGAACAAAAACGCCATAAAACTGCTTTCTACCCTGACCTTACACACCTGGTTACAATTATATCTTCAGAAAGCTAAACCAGTAGTAGAGCAAGGACATTCTAACAAAACCTAACCCAATCAACAGGCAGAAGCAAACATTACAGTATAGCCCTACCCACTCAAAAGTTGAAAACTAATCAACTATGTATCTCTTGCAAATGCAAGGGCATACACACACACACACACACACACACACACACACAAACACACACATACCTTCCCCACCACACCACAAGACTAGCATCAACACAAAACACTTCAGAGCATGGGTCAGACAGTTGCAAAATCCTGTCAGCTCAAAAGTTTATTAAGTCTAGAGATTTGTCAAGAAAACACCATTAGAAAAAGAGCGAATTTGTTTTAAACCATTAGGTTCCTCCCCAAAATTCAAACTTCAGGTAGAAAAAACAGTATAATCACTGAATATGTGAGTTCATCATATTATAACATTTTTACATTACATCAAATAAGAAAACTAATTGGCTGCAGTCCAAGAAGGAATCCTAATAACCAAATTCTCGGTTGCATTAAGTTTTTAATGGGGTAGGGGTGATCATTTCCAAGTATCAGCTGCTAACACATCTTACAGAGCTAAACAGAGCCAGAAACATTAAACTGGTACTTTGTGACCACTCAAAAAGTGAAACAAATATATCACCTTTAGAAGAATGGTAACAGATGACATTACGTCAAATCTAAAGTAATACCCTATGTTACCAGAATGCAGCACAAAAGGAAAGGACAATTCTGCTGCTCCAGTCCACTGAAATCTCTACAACACTTATCATTCCTTTAATTTTCTGACCATACTTTTCAAAGTGAAAGGTTGAGTTAATCAGTCCTTTGGATAATTACATGCTTTATGTAAAAGTAACTATCACATCCAGGACTTTCAATGGAACTGAATCTACTTTTAATTAATCAAGAATATTCACAAATTAAAATGTACTTTTAAGTTTATTGTCTCCTTTGCATCTTGTCATAAAACATTGTTTCCATTCTTCAAATAACAAACTTGAGAAGAAAATATACAGAACTCAAATAACGATGGAAAATTAGGGACTCATAATTTTAGACCCAAATCCTCCTCATAGGTGTGACAATATAATATGTCAATTATTTTCGCCAACTACAATGATTACATTAGTTCTTACGTAAGGACAATAATTCTATGTCATGGACATATATATATATTAAACTTACCTTCTTTTGAATATATTTTAAATAATTAACTGATTATTCTCATTTTTAAAAAGCAAGTTTTTTTTAAAATGAGCAATTTCAAAGCATTTCATGAAAAGTGTCAAATCCTGTTACACAAAACATGAATAGTTTCTGTTTAGGGTGAGAATCTTTAGAGAACACTAAATTCATTCTAATACTGGTATATGCCACATACATGTTTTCTCAGAATGCATCTAATAACATAAATATAACATGGTACAAATAATACAACATGTCAAACACATGAAAATTTTGGAATTTAACTTTCAAGTGAAAAATTCCATACTACATTTAAAAACTTATATTAAATTTAAAAAAGAAAAATAAGCACCAAAAAACAAGATATACCAAAGAGAAAGGAAGTAAGAGGCATAGTCACCTCTACCCGAGGTTTCTCTGACTTTATCATACCTGAAACAAAATAGACTACCTCTCATCTTCTGTGAGAGCCTGCATGTACCCTGGCCTTCCTGCACCTGTAGAGTATTATGGCTGCTGGTTCCTGCGAGCCTGACAGGACCCCAAATAGTGACTTCCCACATTTTTACTTCTAAGGGTGCACAAAGAGATCAGCGTTCTCTGTTGATCTTATTAAGTTTAAAACCACTTAAATTTTAATTACAGTTATGCTGCGATTATTTGAAACCATTAAAAAAAAGTAAACACAGAAACTTACCCTTGGTATTTAGTTTTCTTTTTTATATTAATTAGTTTTTTTATATTTAACATAAGGTAACATATTAATATTTATGTTTATATTTAACATAAGGTAACTTCCTTTTTATATTTAACAGAAGGTAACTACTATGTTATTGTATTTCAATAGTGAGTTTTTGTTAAGTGCTGAAAATAAAAATAAAGAACATAGTGTGAAAGTAAGGATTAAAAGATACAGTCAAGTGGGGTGGCACACCTGTGATCCCACTACTCAGGAGGCTGAGGCAGAAGGATCACCATGAGTTCGAGGCCAGCATGGGCTACATAGTGAGTTCAAGGCCAGCCTGTACTACATAGTGAGCCTCTATCTCAATAAATAAATAAACAAACAACAACCAAAAAAAAAAAAAAAAGATTAAGAGATAGATTCAGATCTTCAGATTCCTTTCAAAAGTGTGTACATTTTCCTTTAAGCTTCCTTTCATACTTATCATAATTATAAAGATGAGACTATTATATCAAATTATCAAATAAAATATACTATATACAATAAGCACTTCTCACTCTTTCACTAACAAGAATCTATATACTCCTTCATTTTGAGACGAGTTCCTTGGTGACTTATTTTCACTTTTATCCCCTGATTTTCTGGCCTATCATGAATAAAATGCATATGAGAAAGAGAGTTATGTTGGAAAATTTCTTTGAAAAGCTTTACCAATTTGTTTGAAAGCTCTCTATTAATCTGTGCTTCTAACATTAAAAGAGAAAAGAAACTCATGTAGATCAGACCATCAGATCCAGGGAGCCAAGACACTAAGGAAAAACAAACATGTCCCAAGGGGCATGAAAGCATAAGAGGACAGAAAACCATGCTGAGGGAAGAACCACTGAGAGAATTAGAAATGTCCAATCTACAAAACAGATGTTTCTGAGGCTAGAGTGAATGATAACCCACTTCTCATAAAGGATCATCACACAGAAGAGGAAGTATGCTTGTCCTGTGTATGTACACACAAAGAGGTATGTGACTCAAAGGAAGCAGATTTCTATGAGGAAAAATAGAATGGAATGCCTCAAGAAGTAGTAAGTTGTCAGTCTATAAAAAAACACACAGATGCTTCAGAATATAAGAAGGGATGTACAACCATTAAAAGAAATCTCCAATGTCTCTGATAAATCTTCCAATTCTTTACCAATGCATGCTGTAAACAAGCATTTACAGACTTCCCACTGCATGCCAGGAACCACTCTAATGGTTGACAACACAAATGAGAATGTAGATCAGACCCCTTTCTGTACAAAAATACTGGTTTACAGAGAAGGTAAGTACCCTGATGGAAAGATACAACCATGTTAGAAAAGTCCAGTTTCAAAAAGTGAGACATTCCAACATCAACACTGAAAAGGAAGATGGCTAAAGTTAAGAAAAAAGGGTAGGCCTGTATCACTGACTTTACTAGTTAGTCACTTCTAGAGGGCAATTAAAAGTCTACCACAAATACAAAATGTTGCTCTACTTTTGGTTCTAAAAAATGTACTGCAGTCTCTTATTGGGCTGATTTGCCCATGTGAACTGTTTCCCTACTCCTATTCTGTTCATCATTCTTCTTCAGCTCTGCCTAAACATGCTTCAAAGTTTTCTCTGCAGCATCTTTCAACGTGCATACTTTACCATATATAGCTTATACATAAAGCACCCCCAAAAAGCCTAGTATTACATCATTTTAAATGTATTCCTATATAATCATCTTGCCTACCATTTTGTAATGTTATATAATATTTGTATCTACTTTATTTTATAGTCGTCCAACTCCCTACTCACCAAGGAAAAAACAACTTTCTATTCTGTTTAATATTTTTAAAAATGAATTTCATAGTTGAGCCAAATTTCTGAAATACTAAGATTTATGTAAGTTCAAATTGCATGAAAACTGCTAATTTTTAAGCTAGGTAATTTGGACTTACTGTCACACAAAATACAGCTAAAAACACTAAAGAAAAATATGGAAAGTGACTGAAAGACTGAAGTGTAAATAAAAAAAATGAAAAATTATGTGGCGCAAATCTTAAAAACCAATTAGAAAAGATCCTGAAGATGAACCCATGAAGATGAATATGACAGCTACGATAAAAGCGTCTTTTGTTCCTGGGTATCCCTCCCAATTTGAAAGGCCAAGTGGTTCCTCTCACAGCTGGCAGAGCCTCAGCAGCCAGAAATGGGTCACAGCCATGCTAAGGTTAAGAGCGTGGAAGGAACGGAAAGGAAGTTCCCCACCCCAATGAGTCCAACCTGTGTGCAGTGTGCAGCTCATCACCAAAGAGGCGTACTCAAGAGCAAGGGAGAGCAGGCAGACTCTCAAGGGCTGCAACCAAGCTAGAAACTCCACTAACCTGTGCAGTGAAACTGATGTCACCCTAGGCTCTAATGTCCTCAACAACTTAGCACAAGTTAATATAGATTATTGCTGAATGACATCCAGTTATTTCTGTAACAATTCTGAAAATAAAATGTATACACATTATAAAAATAACCAGTGTAAGAGGGAAAGCAGCAACAAAACACAACAGAAACAAGAGGCAAAGAAAGAGAGCCAAAGGGGCTGCAGTATTGAACCTAAGAAACAAACTATAAAAACATAACACATAACAAAGTGTAACCAAGATTGTCAAGCTTCATCTGGAAAAGCCAAAGAATAGATATTTTAGGTATTATAGACAATAGGTTTCTGTCATTGTCAATGAAGGAGAAGGGAGAGAAAAAGCAGGAAAATGGGGAAAGGCGAAAGGAAGAAAATGGCACTTGACAAACAAAACATGAGATAAACTCATCCTCCCAGTTACCTAATAGTCAAAATACAACAGGGTATTTTCAGGCAAAAGGAATTCTATCACAAATAGCTTAGAGGTATAGAAGAAATACAAAGATAAATACTGGATAATATCATCTACATAAAACTACCCACACGCAGGTATCAAAATCTCTAAGGCAGAAAGGCTGAAGGAGGGTAAAGAGAAGGGGACACTACATGGGAAGAAAGAGGCGGAGGTGGCCTTGGAGCCTCCACTTACCCAAATACTGGGTGGATAACAGTTCAGTCCATTTTGTTAAACTGTGGAGGAATGCAAGATAAGAAGTCCCCTTCTTATACTAATGAGTGACAGATTTTACAGCATGAGCCCTCATGAGTGTCAATGTCTTGGGAAAACATCTCAAAAACATGGTGACTCCTATGTTTAAAAAATGATGAAGCTAGGTGTGGTGGCATGCACCTGTAATCCCGTATTTGAGAGGCTGATGCACGGGGATCCAGGCAAAAGTTCCAGGCAGACTAGGTTACATAGTGAATTAAAGGCCAGCTTGAGCTATGAAGTGAGACTCCATCAAAAAAGCCAAAAACAGAAAGAAAGAAAATGAAGAGAATGATGACTCCCATACTCTTGGTAGCAACGAGGACAGTACTGCATAGGGAAATACAGGCTTCAAAAAATCTGTTGAAAAGTAATTTTCAAATGGTAAGTCTGGAATGTGATGAAATTTGAGGAATAAATTTGTTTTGCTTATATTTTCTTTTTAGGTGCATAGATATTTTTAAACTATATAATCCATCTCTAAAACAACTTTCCATAGACATATAAATTCTGATAGGAAAATAAAAACAATAAAGTTTAAGGCTTTAAATACAGATACAAGCTAGAAAGATTCTCAGAATTAAATACTTGATACTAATGATTTCATCAAAGAGAAGGAAGTGAGATTAAATATTCAGCATTCTTGAATTGTCTGAAAGAGAGCAAAAATAACACAATATTAAACTCTGAAAAGGATACTATAATTATTTGACCATTATAATAAAAAGGGAGTAACTTCAAAGATAATAGGGCAAGGAAGAAATATAAGAAAAACTACCCCAAAAATGAGAAGAAAAGAAAGAACAGAGAATGCATAAAACTCTCTCCTGTCCTTATATGTCTTTTCAACATTATGCTTTATATTACATTTCTGTTTGCTGATCTGTCTCACATTAGACACAGTATCTGTGTTCTTTCCAACATTTGGGACATTCACCAAAAAACAGTAACTGAATGCTCAATGAAATAGACCCAATGGAGCTCTAAAGTTGAAAGGTTACTACTAAAGACGTTAAGGACTCAGAAATGTACAAAACTCCTGTTCTTAGGGGTCTCGATGTGGAGAGGACTCTCAAGAAAGAAGCAGATAAATATACAAGGCATTTTTATGGTAGTGACTGTATTGAATATTGACCACTGAGCTTTACAGCATCAAGATCATCAGCAATTGAGCATAACTATAAATATTAAGAATATTTTTAGGCAACCAGGGTAGGAAAACTTGATCTGTAGTTTTTCCAACTGCTGCGATATAAACACTAGTAAGGAGTGAAGAAGAAATTTACTAAAAGGTTAAAAACAAGACTGTCCAGAAACACAAAAGTTAGGTGAATACTCATACAAATGAAACGAAGCATCAAAACTTGAAGTGATTACAGCATATATCATATTTAGTTCTTCATTAAATTGAAGATTAGGTCCTGCAAGGATTGCTTATATGTTTAAATTTATAGGTTCATGTTTTTCTAGAATATATAGCTTCTTTAAATGGTAGGTCAGGAGGCATGGCAACATATATAAATATTTGGAACCATATATTTAAACTAATAATTTACCTATGTAAACTGTTATAAAACTTCAAATAAACAACAGTGAATCAGGGATATGAAATATAAAATTCTGCTATAATAAAACTAGGTAGCACTTTTTCTTTTAATCCTCATACTTTTCCTACTAAAGCAAACCCCCTAATAAATACCTAATGATTGTCTCCAGTTGCAAATTTATAGCGTGATCTAAATGTAAAAACATATTGCTTATAGTAGTCAGTATAATGGACCTACAAAGAAGTCCACCTCCTGATCCCCATAACCTGTGATATGCAATAGGATAAGAGAGCTTTTCAAATGTGATTAAGGATTCTATTTCCCTGGGCTATCTGTGTGGGTAACAATGTGATAACAATAGTCTTCTAAGTGATGGAGGTTTCCAAATGCTTTGCTGGTTACCAAACGGAGAAAAAGGCTACGCCGCCAAAGAATGTCAGCAGTTAAAAAAGTTAAGGAAGAAACTAACCTCAGCAATATCTTGATTTTTAACCCAGTGAAACTGATTTCAGAAATCTGACCTTCAGAACTATAGAATAATAAATGTGTAGTAGATTATGATAATCCATTCAGCAGCAACAAAAAACTCATACTGCCCATTTCACTATCCTCTCAATGCAGGGATTATTTAACACATGGTACCTACTCTTATGTCCAATACCTGCCAACAAATAGCAACGTGACCTCTTTATTCTTTTGCTAAGACCCTTCGAATGGTAGTAAATGAGAGGAAAAAAATTACTATCATAAAATGAGAAAGGAAGTAGGGATCCATTATTACTTTCCTCACACCAAAGTTTAATCTTGATCTAAGAAAATAGAAATCAAATACAACTTAAATACATATATATATATATATATATATATATATATATATATATATATATCAAGACATCTATGGATTCATGAAAAAAAATCCAAAACATTCTTAGAGATCTATTTACAGGAGTTTTCCTATCTTTTAAATAAAAGCTACTCAACATTAGTCAAAACTGCCAAGCAGGAAAACGTACAGAACAATTATTCAATTATTCAGTGAAGAACAGATACACCATGGTACATTCATAACACAAAATATTATTTAGTCTTAAAAAGGAAAGGAATCCCAAAACATTAACTCTGAAGACATGTAAAGTGATATACATAAGTCATAAAGGAAAAATACTATGATTATGTTTATATGAGGCATCTAAAGTATTCAAACTCATAGAAACAGAAAATAAAAAAGTTACCATTCAGCTTTGTTCTCTGTTAGGCTCCACTTCAACAGAAGATGAGGAACTTTTGTCAACATTCACACAAATTTGAATAAGGTCCATGAAAAACTAGTTATCATAGCAATGATGTGAACAACTTTAAGATGCTACAAGAGACTTGTAATGTGTGATATCTGCCTTTGAGAGCCAACAAGTTAGAAAACTGTGGGTAAAGATATAAACAAACAACCTAGATCAAAAGAAAAGTAGAAATAGTAGACAACAAATAAAACAATGAACATGTGTCTCTTCCTTACAAGGGCAAGTCCAGTGTCAGTGTGCAGAGGAAAATGTGACACCAAAACAGCCACAAGAAGACAAGAACAATGCATAGTGGAAATAATAAACCAGAATGTAGCCTGAGAGCTTTTTAACCAAATTATAGCCAGGTATGGTGGCACACACCTATAATTCCAATATTTGGAAGGCTGAGGCAAAAGGATCACCACAAGTTTGTGGCCAGCGTGGACTACACAGTGAGTTCAAGGCTGTTCTGAACTACATGGCAAGACCTTGTCTCAAAAAAAAAGCAAAAAACATATCCTCAAACAACATATAAATCTACTATGAATAAATAATAAATGCTAAAACTACCTAGAAACACCCAAATCCTATGAACCTAGAAATAATCCAAGGATCTTCAGCAAAACCTTCGAGATAATATACGTGGAAGGATGGAAAAAGCAACTTTACACATGCAAAAATGAACATAAGAAAAAAATATTAAAAGTCTAAAGATCCTGTGTTCATAAAGCACACTGTCTACTTCTACCCTTCTTCCATGTACATATTCTCAACCTATAAGAAGCGCTACATAAATGTCAGTTGATTATAACGAAAGAAGTCACATTTGGGGGCAGCAAGAATCATTATAAACTAAGGAAAGTCATTTGGGAATTCTGGGTGATAAATAAGGATATATACATTAATTCTAAGCACTGGGTTCATAAACACAAATAAAAGGCCATTGGGACCTAACAGAACAACTCACTATGGCATAAATTCCAAGAAGATGGAAATTACTGTATCGTACTGATGAATCAGCTCCAAAAAATAGAAACAAAGAAGTTGAATACAAGAAATAAGGCAAGCATTTGATAAAATCACACTTCAGTGAACATCTCAAAACTCAGTAAGTAAAATGGGAACTTACAGGGCTCTAGATGTAGCTCAAAGATAAAATGTTTGCCTAAAATGCATGAGGCCCTGGGTTCAATCCCCTGTACTACACAAGCACACACCTCTTGGCTAAAAATAATACATTGGTTATGAAAATAGTATTTCTTCAAGCAAAAGCACTTAAGACATAGTCTGTTTCTACCAAAAATTATGTAACTTCTTAAAACTAAAAATGACATCTTTGGATGTATATACACTCCTGCTACCTGACTTAATATCCTGTCACATTTAAATATGTACAAGCCTGTATTTCCAATGTACTAGACCTATTATCTAGAAAACTGGTCAAGACAATCTAAGGCAAGGGTATTTCTGACCCAGAATTGAATCCTGGCTCTAACAACTTAAGAACACACTACATAAGGCCATTTAAATCCCAGATTTCATTTTTTGTAAAATCTAGAGATAATAATGCCTACCTTGGGCAGCTGCTATAAGGTTACAGTACAGCAGTACATGTAAATGATGAATATACAATCTGACATCAGAAATTCTCAATGAAAGTAAGAGCCTCTACTATCATTAAAGTCTTTACCTGGAAATTAGTTGATTGGTTATGATTTTCACTTTGTCATTAAAACTATTACAGAAAACTAGGGGGTCAATTACAATTGGCAGAATATGTTAGACTTTGCATAATATACAAAAGAGAGCACTTTAATTTTCTCAATAAAAGACTAGTATGGTAAAATTACTGGTCAAGTAGCTGATAGTCTGCAAATCAGACAGTAGGCCACAGAAAGAGATCACAGGCACCACCTTCAGAGTGGACACATGTAAGGGATGTAGTAAGAAGCTAAACTCAAGTGGAAGAAGCAGAAATGGTGCAAGGAAGAGCTCATGAAGCATCAATGAAAATCATCAAATGGCAAGATATGATGGATAAATTAGAACAAGTTGGTAAGAGCATCATATAGTCACCCTCATCAACAGAAACATGAGCCCTGCGAAGGAGATGATACTCTACATTTCTAACACATTCTTCACCCTTGAGGCCCCAAGTATGTGTACTCTGGTGACTATTCCCATACTTCCAACTTACAGAACTAGGTATTGTTCAAGTTGCTAAATTTATGGTAGTTCTTAATGCAGTAAGAGAAAACTAATACATCAGACAAATTATCAATCAACTTTGGGAGTAGAATAAAGGCATTTCAAACACACAAGGTTTCAGGAAGTTACAGAAAGAAGAGTTTCACTGAAAGGAGGTAAGCCAAGAAATGAAATCCATGAGTTATAGGAGATGAGAAGTATAAGGAGAATGAGAGCTCAATTCAAACTCAACAACTACTCTTGATGGAAGTGATGACTATGTAAGACACAAGTTAAGATTTTCCACCACTATGAGTCCCACTGTTACTCTATCATCTAGTTAATTGAGCAAACCCTCATTTGGGCTGATTTGTCCTATGTGTCCTGCTTCCTCACCATATCCTACTACCTGAAGAAGCTGAAGACATTTACCTTACCCACAGAAAGCTTCTACTTGAAAGCTGTGAAAGCAGACTGAGTCTGAAAACAGAAAAAAATAGCACCACATCCTCCAGCTGTGTTTCAGCTGCACATCCAGAGCCTCATCCACACAGCAGCACTGTCAGGAGTGCTCCCCAACCCTAGAGAACACTTCTAAACCAGGACTGCGCCCAGAATCACATCTGCAGAGCTTCTGACCTGAGGAAAGCTAATGGCACATTACAACTAGAAACTCTTCAACTTACTTTCTCCTGGAAGTTTTCCTCTACCAGTGGCAATACTGCCCTTTTCGTCCACATTTAGATATATGCTTACTACCAGATCTTCAAAGCTAACTAAATAACACTGTAAGTTAGAACATATGCCCAAACAGCTGAACTGTGAAGAAAACTAAACTGATGGTTAAAAAGTACAAGTTACACAGTGGTTACAAGTGAGAGAAGAAAAAAAAATGAGCCTGGAGACAGGTACACGAGGGCTTCTGCGGAACTGAATGTGTACTTCCTTCACTGAACAGTAGGCATACAGGTACTGGCTTGTTATTTTTCCCTACACAGTACACAGATGTTATGTGTATAAACATTATATACATATACCATATAAAAATTCAAGCTAATATTACATTCATAAGGATAGCAGAAACTAAAACTTGCCTCCCAATGTTGAATCTCCCTTTCTTTTCCTGTAAGTGAAAACATGGACAGTGTCACCAGCCAAAAACATTTCTCATCACCACTTCCACTTGCACTAAGTTCTGGGCAGTGAATGGAACCCAAAGAATTATAGGGGACTTTCAGACTGCCTTTTTGCAAGGAAGAAAGTGACCTTTTCCACTATGCTCACAGTCAGGAACACAGATACAGCAGCTGGCATGCCAGCAGTTGTCTTGAACCATGACGGGTCCATGATGCAGACCTAGGCCCTGCTCTGAAGACACTGGGGCAGGAAACACAGATGCCTGGATCTCATAATACTGCATGCCAGGCCAGCTCTGGACTAACTCCACACATCTAGTAGGTAAGCAGAAATAAATTCAAGCCACATGGAAGTCAGAGAACACATCAATGTTTCTGTTCTGTACAACCAAACTAATCTAGATACAGTAAAAAGTGATAGAAATGTACAGGAAGAAGCCTTCATTTATTATTTGTTTAGCAAAGTGCTAGATAATTCTATATATTATGTTAGTCATTCCTTGAAACTGTCTCTACATTACAAAGAAAAATAATGCTGGGCTGGGATTTAGCTCAGCAGCATAAGCGCCTGCCTTGCAAGCACGTGGTCATGAGTTCAATCCCCTGTATCAATAAAAAAAAGAAAAGAAAAATAATGCTAAAACAGTTAAAATAAAATGCCTAAAATCTTGTAAGTATATTAAACTAGCAAACCTGGGTTTCGACCTAGGTAAAATAACCATAGATCTCTGGGTCTTTCCATGTTAAAACTGAGACTGTACATTCAATTGACCTATCTGCTTCCAATAAGGCAATATTCCTATTGTCTTGCTAAGGAGCAACGCATACATATGCTTTAAAAAGCCTAACAAGTTGGGACTAACATGACTGGGAATCTATAATCTCTTATCTCTAAGAAAAAGTAATAAATGCTAAAATTTTTAATAAAAAGGTAATGGGCAGCAGGAGGAAAAAAACAATTATCAATACTGGGCCTTTTCAGGCTATTCAATTTATTATTATATTAAATAAAATTCATTTGTGAAGTGATTTAATGCATAAAAAATGTCCTTTGAAAAACTATGGGGATAAATGTTAAATGTTATTCATTGGACATATGCAATAAGTACCCTGTTTCAGGTTCCAAAAACTGGCTTATGACATATATCCTGTCTGTGCAGTGCCAGTCTTTGAAGAGCTATACCAGGGCAATTCATTTCTAAAAAATAGATAGCCTTATTATATGGGGTTCTTCATTCATTTCAACTTAAGTAAAATGGATTTTTTAAAGATGAAAATGGATTCATTCATGGACACCAATGATTCCAAAAAATGCTTTCGTCAAATGCAAGTTTCTACCACATGCATCTCACTACCTGTGCTTGCAGTTTCCCTCTGCCTTCCACAAACAATACAAGGATGTAGATGTTACAGAAATACAGTTGCAATTCACCTGGCAGTTTGATGCAGCATACTCGCACATGACAACACATTGATTTTACTTCTACTTCCATGCAGACATCTATGTAAAGAAATCCATTAGGCAGACAGTTCTCATCTCTATTGACTGACAGAGTGACAATTGAATACTTTTCACCTTCCAGAGTGACTGACAGTTAGACACTTAAACAAGCCTTCAAGTTGCAATAATAGTATGAAACACTTTCAATTATCTGAATCAAACAAATCCATGATCCTACTGGTTGAATGCATTTTTTTTCTGTCTGCTGCCAGGCTGGCTTAGTTTATACTATTGTTTGGATTAATTCTGTTCCTAATATAAGAATGTTTTCCTCAAAAAGTAAAGTTACTTTATGTGATGATTTATTTTTAAAATGCTATAGGATTCTATAAACATTTAAGCATGAGTAAATATACAGCCTAACCAAAGCCCACTTACTTCTTCTTATACTTATGAACCTTTCAAAACCTAATGTACACTAAAAGCATTTCAGATAGTAGTTGTCTCTTGTATTACACAGATTTCATGAATGTAAGTGGCAGCATGATGATAACAAATAATTAAGATAGTTAAAATCACTAGTCTACTTATTTTATATTCTTACTCTTAAAGATTTCATCCTTTCATTGGAAAGCTGAGGTAAAATTTAACAAATAAAAACCCTTTGTCAGTTGTAATCTAAATGTGTATATTCATTAAAAACAACCAAAAAAGCAATGAAAATCATGCAGCAAATAGGAAAAGTTTTGTAAAATATATGAGAATAAATAGGAATCAAAACAACAATTGTACCTCCCAAGATTGCAAAGACTAAATGACATAATACTTTGCTGTATCCCAAGGACCAAACTGAGAAAACAAAAAGCCCCATCTTTATGATTTAAACACAGACACTGCATAAGATGCATACAAGCAAGACCAGAGTATACTTTAATGCACTACAGCTGCACTGACACAATAAAAGACTCAAGATCCTTCAACAATTACTTTAAAAAAATATGACCATTAAGAGGAGAGTTGCTCTTTTAAATTAAACAGCCATATCAAAAATGGCTGAAGCATTTTAAGAGCAAAATTTAGTGTGTAGAATAAAAAGATCTAAAACTAAAACATGTTTCACACATTTCTCCTAAATATTTTTCTTAGTAACAATGGTATATAGCTTAGAAGCTTTGGACATCTAGTGAACTTTTCTCTAAAATAGATTTGTTTCTACTATGCTGGGCTATGTGACATGCAGGCAGGTGACAAATACATTATGAAATAGTCTTATCTTTTCAAATTTACTCCAACTTTTCAAAATAAGCACCAATGGCTGCTTAGCTTAAAAACTGTGATTTTGAGAAATGCAAATAACTTGGAGAATGTAGATACTTAGAATATAAACAGATAATAGTTAATAAGTATAACAAATTCTATTTCTCACTAGCATTATATTTGGTATTTCTACTAAAATACAAAAATCAAAGAATTATTTTTTAAAAAATGATTGTGACCAAATATTTTTTAAAAAGCAAGGGTAGCATTGGTTGTTTTTTTAATTTTTTTAACATTGTTGATTATTGTATTAAGAGACTTGGCCTTTCTTCCTATAGTCATGCTACTAAGCTAAGAGCCTTTTAGAAGTCAATACTATTTGAAGATGCCAATACAGAATTTACTGTGAGTGCAACATAAAATGACTCTGTGCAGAAAGACTGGCTGTTGCAGGCTATATAGCAAATTGATTTTCTGAAAAGGAATGCTGCCTGTATTTAACCTAATAGTGTAACCCTGTTGTAGTACATAGAAAAGGATCATGCATATTGATTTCTTTATTACAATTCTTCTTGTGATCAGTAAACATTCACAAAACACTCTATCTCAAAGAAAATTGTTTTGTACAAAATTTACTAGATAGATACTGTATTTTCATGTGAATTCCAAGACATCTGCTTTTAATAGACAACAACACAAGACACTTTATTTCTTAACTTTCAATTGCCTTTTTTGGTCTCTTAATATGAATCTCCATAATTGTCTGTTCCATCATTATAAGAATATTAAGTTATTTAAATAGATTAATTACTTCAGCATTTCAAAATAAATAGTTGAAGAAAGATTCATTGCCAGAGTATCTATACTCCTTTAATAATATTTTAGGAGTCATTGCTGGCTCCTGCTCAAAAATATGGAAATTTGTTTGCTGTGTTTGTATCCACAGAGATGAACTTAAAACATAACAGTAATATAACATAAATTTTATATTGCTTTCATTGGAGACAATTAAAATTACAAGTCCGTTAATATGTAGTTTCTAGAATCAATGTAAGCAATTAAAAATCTGCAACAAAAATGTTTTGTGAGGCGTAATTACTATAAGGTCACTAGATATTATCTGGAGTCAGTTTAGTTTATCACATTATGACATGACAGGACGTGAGGCAAAAATTATAAATTCCTTCCCTAAATCTGTCCTTTTCTGATCTAGATGGATGAAGAATAATTAACTCTTAATTATTCAGATGACTTCAAGGCAGTTTTAGGATTCAGTAAAGATTGCAGTCATTTTAACCAAGGAAAGCAGTCTCCCATCATTTATCAAATCTTGCAACTTGACCAACAATGAATAAGAAAATCTATGTTTACCCACAGCCCTAACTGGTACCTTAGAGGTTGTTAAGCAACAAATTTCCTTTAAACTCTACCATATGCAAATCATCAGATGCAATTTGCATTTTAAAGTATTTAACTCTACATATTTATTGGATTTTGAGGCCATGCTGATCATTGATTTATGTGCTTCTGGCAATCATATTTCCATATTTGTATGATTTTGATGACAGTAATAATTCAAATATGCAGAAAGTTGTTCTTTGAACAATATCTTTAATTACGTCCTCAAACCATCATTGTTTTGCCTGGTGCCCTGACAAAAAAGGTTTGAAATAAGAAATGGCATAATAATCCAAAATGGATAGAAATATATTTGTCATTTCTGTATACTACCAATTGCACAGTAGTGACTTTTCACGTTAGCCAACCCTTAACCTTAAAAAGGCTATTTGTTGCCCAGTATACTAAATACTTTTATTAATAGTGACATACTTTCACGACAAATTCAATCACAGTTCATAACATTTCTATTCAAAATGCAAAACCTGTCCCATTTACTTTGCTACTAACTCAAAAAGTTTTGTTTCTTTTGTCTTTTTATTGAAGTTGTCACAAATAATGTCCTTTCTTATGAATGCTATCAGGGAACATAATCATTAAAAGATTCACAAATGTTTTATCTGTTTCCCAAGCACAACAATCAGCCACAGCTTCTGTAACTACTGTCAGGATTTACAATCTGATTACATAATTTCTTACAATATATATTTAGCTCTACCAAAATATAACCAAGAATTTTAGCTAAATAAAACTGGTATCAACAATTTATAAGTAAATTAAAAACAAACATAACCTTTGTTAATTTTTATCAATTTCAGAAATAACCATATTCTTATATAAAGTAGATTCTGTAAAAATTAATATCCTACATGTTCTTCAATCAACCCTACATATATTAAGCTTTTTCAATTAACAAGAAAACAGGTTTATATATAAAACATAAAGTTCTGAAGAGAAAATAAAAACCTTTGAATATAATCTTTATCAAAAATATCTAAGCTATAGTGATGTATTATGTATAAAATAAACCTGAAATCAGCCTTAAAATACAAATAGTATTAAGTTCTCAATCTAATTCATCTATTTAAAAAATCCACAGTTTTCAAATACCCAGAAAAGGCAAACTTGAGGGTTGGAGTAGTACTAATATGCACTCAAAGTTCCCCAGATGGATATAATAAGTGAAAATGTATTACATGTAGAACATATTTTATTACACAATTTGAAAAACATATACATATACTGTTTTAAAATGCTAAATTCAAATTAAGAGTTATTCTTAGGAGAAAGATAAAACCTTTATTTATGGATGATTAAGCCAAATTTAGTGACTATCATAGCTGAGTAAACATCTTCCTGTTTTTATGAGAACATTCCAACCAAATCACACAACATAAACCCAGCAATCTCTAAATACATTTTAACAATTCAAGAATATTTGCTACCTCAGAGTTGTTCTAATTAAAACAAAAGTTGGCTTAACTGGGTTTTAGGGATATTCTTACATAATCATGCCTAATAATCAGTGGGTATTTTATACATAAGTTTTTCTTTATATTATTGAATAAATAATAATCACCTAGATAGTAACACTTTCACCAAGAGTCACTTACTCATTAAAACTCAACTAAAAAAACTCATTAACTCAACTAAAAAAACAGAGACAAATTGTTGCTCATATTGTAATAATGTACAATAGTAATAGAAGGTAGGGTTACAATAATACTTTCAATTCCACACAAAGAAGAGAAAGAGATGAGAAAGGACAAAGTGAGAAGGAAAAAAAGACAATTAGAGAAAAAAGGAAGAAAAAAAGAAAAGGAAGAAGAAAGAGATGGAAGAGAGAGAATAACTGAAAGGTCCAAACCCTGCCAGAAGAGGAAAGAGTAAAGTAGGGGAGAAATTCTACGAACACTCCTTGACTCCGCCTAGTGGTTAACAAGAGCCAACACTGCTGTCTCCCCAGGTGGCCCGCAGAATTTTTGGAACTGTGAAACAAGCATAGTGAGAAGAAGCTGCTGCAGTTGTATCTGAGAAGAGACTCAACGGGGAGAAGAGACCCAAGAAGCAAGGAGTAGATGCAGGTGAACATTTCTCAGCCAGTTAGATGTCTCTCAGAGCCTTTGTATAGCTGTGTATACACTATAGAAAAGATCAATGAGTCAGGAAAGCTCATAAATTAACACCTGTGTAAGACACCTAGGCTGAAGAAGACTGTAATTAAGTAATGAGGTTATAATAGCAGGTTCCCTTTTCATTATTTTTTCCCCTCCACAATAATATAAGTGGACAAACGGGAAAACACACAGCATATATATATATCACATGATGTTCTTAAGAAAAAAAGAAATCAACAATGAAACAGAACAATTTAAATCAACTGATGCCCCCTGTGTAAACTACATATAGTATACAAAATTCGCCCTCTGCTATAGTCTTTTTATATAATTATACATAAAAAGATATATCTTAAAATACTGCCTTCAATTTTACAGCTTTTACAGGCTTAAACTAGATTTTAAAAAGTCTGATTTCTGTTATATATATTAACAACTCAGAAATATAATAAAGAGAAAGGCTAAAGACATTTTTTTTTAAAAGTTCAACTCTTGAAAGAAATTTCAATAATTACTAAAAGGGCACCTACAAACTCAATAATGAATAAAATAACTACTTTCAAAGCAAGTGTATCACTTAATTCAAACTTCAACATAGTAAAAAACACAGAAAAACATCAGTCACTTTTAATAATAAAATATAACTTATTCATCTAAAGCAATATATTAAATACGTTAAATGGCAAAGTATATAAATCTACCTCATATAAACATCAAACTATAAAATCACATTCTTAGTAAATAATCTACACATTACTCAGTAATCTTCCCCACTCAGCTACGTTTGTTACCTAATCCTCTGCTTCCCTTTCTGTGGATCATTAGGGTGCTGCAGGGACTCATTACCGCCAGCCTCCCGCCCTGCCCTTTAATTGCCCTCCAGGCACCATCCTTATAATCACTGAAATGTTCTCAGCTCAGCCAGGTGCTCCTTGGGGCATCTCATAGATCTCCATGGTTTAGGAATCAAAGTATACAATCAGGATGTCCAGGTTCATGAAGCCAAAGGGGACAGGACTAATATGGTTTGCATTATTAAAATCTGTGTTCCTTGCTCCTTTTGTAAACTACATTGCATGGTCTCAGGGTGGGGTCAAATATCCTTTGTCCACTAGGTGTTAAGAGGATAATTCTTGTATATGTACAAATATATGTACGGAGATGAGCACTAACATACATGCCCAAAATGAACTCTATACCAAAAAAACCTCTTACATTGATATAAAATTTCAGTATGGACAGAAAAATAAATCAATTATTTTTATGTAATGTAACCTACCTGAAGTTGTGTTTAATTCACAGACTCGTATGATATTCTAACTATCCCTTAAAAAATGAATCAGTGAAACTTCTAATTAGCCAAAATTGTGGTCCATTTCTACATCTGCTTCTATTATAATGATAAATATACAGCAGCAACAATTAAAAATAAAAAGTAATTTGTCTTCCATAAAGAATATAAAATTTATACAAATTCTAAAATTTTCTCAGAAACTTAGCATTAGTTTATAATTTGTATAGCTAAGTAAAATACTTATAACAATATATTGAGCAGTTGTAGCCACAATATAAATTGGCAGTTGATTTTAAAAGGGTCTAAAATTGCAAACTTACAATATTACACAAAACTGATGATTCCTTTTGTAAAATTAAAAAAATTTCAAAGTGTTTGATTCACTCAATACCTTTAGGATGTAAATATCACATCAGCTATATAAATGAACCCATGAATGCATATACAAGCATACGGGCATGTGCGTGCACACACGCACACCTCAAATAAACAAAAACAAGTATCACAGAGAGAAGACAAATTATATAGCAGTCCTGAGGAGGACAGGGGGAAGTCTACTCTCAAAATTTTCTGTTGCATCTGAAACCTCCACAAAAACAATAAATTCAGAATCAGTAAGATACCTCACAGTTATATTTATGGATGAAGGTAAAAAGTCAGTAGTGATATTTATCTCAATGCTATACACACAAATTACTTCTACAGTCAGATCCATGTCCAACTGTAGTGCAAACTTTATTTCATAAACTTATAAAATTTTTTCTGAATAGTAAGTTTGAATATACATAATTTTAACATAAATTCTAAAATAGATGAAGACAAAGATTCATAAAAATTAAATGTGTGTATGTGCGTGTGTTGCATTTAAATACTTAATGCCAGTAAACCTAGCAAATACAAATGATAAAAGCCTCAAAGTACTTCAACTTGAAAGTTAAAATAAATAAAATGACTAAATTTAAATGCAAAAATTCTTATAATAGAATTTTTACATAACTTAATAATTGTTAGTCTTCCTCACATAGTGAAGAATTTTTCGATTAGCAACAATGATGCCTTGAATATATCTCCGTGGCTATGACACTGCCACTGCACAAAGCTCAAAATCTTTTTTGGTGGGGGTGGAGAGACACCAAGGATCAAACTCATGACCTTGCGCTTTGCCAGGCAGGCACTTGTACCACTGAAGTAAACTCCCAGCTGAAAGCTCAGAATTTTTTAAAGTAAGTAATTTGGAATGAAACAATAATTTCAATACTATATTGACCAAACAGAAATGTGAAAATAACTCTTTTCAGTCATTTTTAAAATTTGTTCTTTAAAAAAATAATGATGCTAGATGACTAAGCACATGAAATAAGAAAAATGTATAGGACAACTCATTTATAGTAATTCAACCTTCATCTTATGATTTTGTTACTGTAAAAAATCTATTATAAGTGCAATTTGGTAGTGAACTGTAGCCACCTACTGGAAATGAACAGATAAAGCAAATGTTAAATAATATGTTTCTTATTAAGAAAGAAATCAGTGCTTAGAGAAAAATAAACAAATGTAACTTAAGATAAACTGTATACCAGCTTCACAATCTCATACACATAAAGATATATAATCCAGCAGCTTAATATTTTTAATGCTCTTTTTTTATTTATAGTTTCCTACCATTATGAGATATAGACAATTACTGTGCTTTTTGCACACCTTTTGCTTCTTAAATCATGTAGTTACACAAATTTCAAAAGTGAAATCAGAAGTTTTAAGTTAAATATACAGCAAGTATCTGTGGTCACCAAATTATATGCTAGATGTATAATTACAGGTTTTCCACTACATTTTACTCAGTTTGGCACTGAAAGGATCTTCACAGAAATTAAACAAAAAAATTTAAAAATGAGGGGGAAAAAATGGCTGGCCAAACTATAGCCTTTACTTTTATTAGAGAAAAGATTCAAAATAATAATTCTATTTAAATAGCAGTTTTCCTATATTTACTGGAATGATGAACTTATTAGCATGATCAAACTAGAAGC